>NTPY01000578.1:0-12724 GCA_002922825.1 Brachionus calyciflorus | reverse complement strand
ACATATGACTTTGGGTATTAATGCACGCGTCCTTAAACACGGAAATACGGTAAACGATGTTAAAAACGCTATGAAAACGTATAATTCTGAATCCCTTGTTAATCAAAAAGATAGGGTTTCTTGTGATTCTACAGTTACTAATGATCAAAATTTAACAAATGTAAGTAGAGAAACATTTTTTATTGATATTTTAGAGAATAGAATTATTGATGAACCAATGGAAGTAATTTGTGTAATGTAAAACTGCTTGGTTTTGGTGCTGGGTTCAAAGTGGCTGATGTAAAAAAATGCTTGGATGGTATAAGGCAAGCTTTCTCTGAACAGCAGGGATTGCCTAAATTGTCTATAAACAATTTATTAGTTTAAACTCAGAATCAAAACCAAGCAGTTTTACATTTATCCTAGAAAGTTTTCATTGTACCTATATCAAAAAAAAATTTACCTTTTTGCAATTTATTTCCCAATCACTCACTATGCTTTCATCGTATATCACTCGGTTAATAACGCGATTTAAAACGCACGGTTCAGCATTATTATAATTTTTAAACGTAATATTCTTCATTTGATTCTTTCTCGAATAACAATCCGCTATCACATGTCCACTATTGTTACAGAAATTGCAAACTGGTCTTTTAATTTCTGCTATTGATTGTCTGTTTGTTTGTTGATATTGAACCGTTTAGGACTGAAACTCAATAATCTTCATTTGATTCCTTCTTATGAACAATTTAAACAAATTAATTTGTTCTTGGCAAATATATAAATAGTTTAGTTCGCCTTTAAGGCCGACCTTTAGATTTAGACTGGTTAAAAATTATTTCATTTTGTCCCTAATTAGTATAAAAATGTTTAAATTTATTTTTTTTTATGTTGAATTTATAACTATTAAAATGGCTTTTTTGCCCTTTTAAAGGCGTCTAGCTTTTGAAAGGAACATCCCTGCAACTAAAAAAATTTATATTCATTAAGTTCGTCGAGTTCTACAAGCTGATATATTTTTTGAGTCGATTTGACGGTGGAGGAGCTTCTAAAGGACTTCCTAAGGCTATCTTAATTAATTTCGTAAAAAATCTACATGTTCGATTTTTTAATGAGAGATAATCAAGACATTCTTGGCATCATTTGAATCGATCTTTGTAAATTTTTTTTTATCGGAACATATTTTTTCTTAAAACCAAAGTTTTGAACAGTCTTTTTTGAACACCCGTTTTAAGTTTAGATTTAGTCGATGAATAAAACTTACAAAAGGTTTTGCAGAATTAATTTTTATCTTGAAAATAAAAAAAAATTCAAAATAATCCGGTCCTTAAAAGATTTATCTTTTTTTTTCTTGGCATATTTATATTTTTCCTTTTAATTTTGTAAAAAGGACTTCGTTTTTTGACATCAAATATCTCGTTTTCACAACAAAAAAAAGATTTTTAAACACATACCGAAAAAAAATGATTTTAGTAAAAATACGATTTTTCATAAAAGTTTTAAAAATTCGGAACTGTGAAGTTCAATTTTAATCACCCATTTCAATTCAGCATTTTAAGTGCTATTTTTTACGGAAAAATTTTTTATTAAGTTTAAGTTCTGGTTAAAATTACCAAACTATTTGAACTATTTGAAGCTCATTTTAACCTGAAAATTAGCTATTAAACTTTGAAAAAATTTGTTAGAGATATGCAGATTGATGAGAATTATCAAATTAATTTAATTTTAATAAGTAAATAAATTTTATTAATTTTACTTTCTACTCAAATTCTTATTAATATTTTTAAAGTGAACAATTATTAAGTAACAACAATAATCCAGTAACAAATGAGCAAATTATTTTACCTATGGAAATAGACACTGTCAGAAATATTGAAAATGAAAATCATTAAATAATATCTGGGGACAGGATAAATGGTTCAATAAATTCTAGAAATCAAATACTAGAAACAGAATTCAAAAGTCATTTTAAAGAAGAACGCTTTTCTAATATTTCGTGTTCAACTTTACGATATCGCCTCAATAAAGCTATTAACGACCAAATTTTCAAACCGTTCGTAAAGAATATTAAAGGCCAACCGAATCCAAACGATAACAATGAGCATGTCCCCAAAACAAAAAAATAAAAATGAACAGCAAGTAGATGATTTTATTGATCAAGTTCTTTCTCAAGAAGTTGAGAAATCATTGAGTATAAAACCAAGTCAATCAACCGTTAATTTCGAAGTTGGAAATATAGTTTTTACCAATTGAGAGTTAATACCAATTGTATTCAAAATAAATTTATACATTATTGAGCCTTAGCATTACGACCCTTTTTGCAATATTTCATTTATTGGTAATCAATTAATTAATCTATATGCTATTTCGAAAGAAACTGAAAACCAGGAACGAAGAAAAATTTATACTCTATTGGCACCAAATGAGTTTTTTAATAAATAACCGTATGTTCAATCTAATGATGTTGAACCAAAAAATCCAAGTCAGTTAATAGAACCTATGCCATCGAAACAAAGATATCAAACTCAAAATACTAAAAATCATAATATTAATTCTTCAATTCATGAAGAAGAAAATAAAAATGGTAATGAAAAAAATTATATTTCAACGAGTGAGTCAAGTGTAGTTAGTAAAAAAAGGAGGCGTCGTCCAATAACTTACGAAGGTCAAAGTTTAAGAAAAAAGAAATATCAGAAATTGGACAAAAAAGTCAAGTCAAGAATCTCCGATGTTCAAATGACTTACCAGAAAATAATAAACGACGATGATTTTGAATTACCTGGGACTTACACTCATTATAATCAAAACGAAATACCCACATCATTTAACGAAGTTAATAGACCTCAGAAATATAGCATAGCCTATATGACCAGGGACGAGGCCATTGATCCAATTGAAGTTCATTCAGTTTGTTTGTTAGGTGGTCATAATCAAGAATTGCAATGTGTACATTGTAATGGATTATATTACGCTGATGAAGTAATTAAATGGGGAAAATTTACTTTGTGCTGTATGGATGCGAAAATTCAAGTCCCAATCATTCCAGAATATCCGAAGGAATTAAGAGAACTCATTAATCCCGACAAATCTAATAAAATTCAAGTTGAAAACTCTAAAGAGTTTAATAAAAATATTAGACCTATTAATGCTGAGACCTATTTACACTTGAGCAAATGATACATAGGGATAATCCATATGCCGATTTGTTTGAAAGTTATAGGGAACAACTGAAAAAAGATCCAAGCATGAATTTGAATATGTACATTCATCGTGATAATAATTCAAAACAAACCAGAAGTAAAAATGAAGCCAAACGCTATAATCCGAACCCAGAAGCCGGTCAAATAGTTGCAGTATTTACTCCTGATGACGAAGGATTTCCACTCGCCATCTATGTAAATTTTAAAATTATTTTTGTCTAAAATAAAGTTATTTTATAATTATACTTTCTAGGTTTCAGTTAAGTTCAAAAACAAAGATCTTCAAGTACTTTGTTATCGCAACCCGCATGCTTAACCTTTATGTTATCTACTTTTATTTCCTTTTGGCACTTTTGGACATGTCGAAGGGTTACAGTAGATCACACAGTAGATCTGCAAAATCTGCAAAGGGTGGGAATGGTTCAATAGGCAACGTTTCATTGCGCCAGTTTTATTGTTTTAGATTTATGATGCGTGGAAATGTGTCAAACTATTTTTTCCGGATGTGTAAACTTTGGTAACAAAATATGGTTGATGCATACACCCGTATCTAAAGATCGGATTATTATAAACTAAACCAAAAGAAATGTCGTTTAGCAAGCTAAGGTTCAGAAAATGCAAAACGTCCACACTATCTGCAGATTTGGTTTTCGACCTCAAAATCGTAATCTACACATATGAAAACCTAGGAAAGCTAAATTGTTAGGGGAGGGAAAATTTTTTTTTTTTTGACCCTAGGGGTCCAAAGTTTCTGAATTTTTGAAAAGTATTTATAATTCAAATGCAAAAATAACTACAATTTATACATATGATATAATAAAATTACTTATTTTCTGAAAGAGCTTAACCCTTTGAGTCCCAGGGTTAAACCACGATAGTTACGAATAAACCAAACATGTTTTCTAGTAGATTCTGTGGCGTAGATGACGAATCTGAAGTCGAAATGGCAAGTTTCGAATGAAAAAAGCCTTTAAATTAAGACTAAAATTAGGCCATTTTCGAGATCTCATGAAAGAGTCCACAAACCAAACAAGATAATGCCAAAATCGTAATCTACGCATCAAAATTACTCAGAAACTAGGTTTTCTCGTAGCTTTGTAATATTTTTTAGTGCCTTACCCCCAAAAAACCGTTTTTTTGCCTTTTTTAAACGTTTTAATGGCCTAAGGGTATAATTATTGCTTTAATTCAAATCATAATCAGGTTAGGGGTAATTTTTGTCGCAGAATTCAAAAATGAAGTCGGTTTTTTCTAAAAATAATTTTTTGACCTTGTTTTTGTAGCTAGAATATAGGTATGCTTTTATGGACCATTAGAACTAGAACAGGAGGTGTGGCGGTAAAATAAGTATTATTTTCGAATTCTACGTTCAAAATTATTTTTTCTTGTTATTAGTAATATTTTTTCTTGTTTTAAAAATGACTTTTATTGGCGACAAAAATATTTTATTTATTTTTTATTCATTCTGAAGGTCATTTTGATAATTCCTTTCCATTTTCAATCTATAAAAAGTTCTCTATAACTTAACTTTGATCAATGAATTATTGAAAGAAATTATGCGTTAGTCACTGTCGTCTTTATAAGATAGAAAAATATTCTATAGGCTTTTCTATCTCTATTAAAAAGTTCTTTTTTTGAAAAGTCATTATTAAAACAAGAAAAAATATTACCGAGTAAAATTTAAAAAAATTATTAATTTTTTTAGGAAAAGTATCTTTTTTTTTTTTTCTGTCTCTTGACCTTATTAGCTAAATTTATCAGATAAAATTAATACAAAATTTTAGTTTTAACTCAATGTATAACTCTTTTATTTGGATTTTAGGTGAAAAAAACACGTTTTTTGAGTATTAAAAATCTTTATTATTAAATATTAGTGAAATCTTAACCACCTTCGCTCTTAGCTTAATTTTGAACGTAGAATTCGAAAATAATACTTATTTTACCGCCACACCTACTGTTCTAGTTCTAATGGTCCATAAAAGCATACCTATATTCTAGCTACAAAAACAAGGTCAAAAAATTATTTTTAGAAAAAACCTGATTATGATTTGAATTAAAGCAATAATTATACCCTTAGGCCATTAAAACGTTTAAAAAAGGCAAAAAAACGGTTTTTTGGGGGTAAGGCACTAAAAAATATTACAAAGCTACGAGAAAACCTAGTTTCTGAGTAATTTTGATGCGTAGATTACGATTTTGGCATTATCTTGTTTGGTTTGTGGACTCTTTCATGAGATCTCGAAAATGGCCTAATTTTAGTCTTAATTTAAAGGCTTTTTTCATTCGAAACTTGCCATTTCGACTTCAGATTCGTCATCTACGCCACAGAATCTACTAGAAAACATGTTTGGTTTATTCGTAACTATCGTGGTTTAACCCTGGGACTCAAAGGGTTAAAATTCTCTACCAGAAAATTAAGTTATTTTGTAGAAAAAAAAAATTTAAAGCGGAAAAAAATCGGTAAAAAAGCAAAAAAATGCATATTTTTCAGTATTTTTGTATCTAGTCAGTGGGAACCCCCATGACCCATACTAAACTATTTATTTTCTGAAACCAGAAAAAATTCTGAACAAATTGTGGGTTCTAGTTTTTTCAATTTTTGATTTACAAGGATTGAAAAAATGACGAAAAAACATAAATTTTTGACAAAAAGACAAAAGCTACGTTTTATTGACGTTAATTCAACTTTTTATAAATTTTTTTTCTATTTTTAAATTTTTAAACAATAAGTAATGTTTTATTAGTGAAAAAAAAACTTCCATAAACCATATTTTTTATTGAGAAATTCCGGATTAATTATTGATTTAAACCATTGATAATAAATTAATAAATCATTTACATCAGCTGGTTTTAACAATTTCTAATAATAAAATGTTAGCATTTTTACGTACTTTTCAGCATTTCTATTCGCATTTAATTTTTCCGAAGTCCAAAAAACCATCTAATCTTTGTTCATTTTTAAGTCATTAAATCAATTTTTTTTTGCACCAGAATAATTAAAGATCTTTTAGCGGCACAAATAATGATTAAAAACTCAATTTATCAAGATGTGAAATAAGTTTAGGCATTCTAAATTTCATCATCATCAGCTTTTAGATCAATAATTAATCCGGAATTTCTCAGTAAAAAATAAGGTTTATGGAAGTTTTTCCCTCCCCTAACAATTTAGCTTTCCTAAGTTTTCATATGTGTAGATTACGATTTTGAGGTCGAAAACCAAATCTGCAGATAGTGTGGACGTTTTGCATTTCCTGAACCTTACCAAGGACATATTGACCACCTTCATAATATGTCTACGAAAATGAATGTACCTTTTGGTTCCCTTTATATTTTACCATCAACTTTTGTTGGCGGTATGTGTTACATGGTTTAATCCTTTCAGGATGCTATGGCTGTGGTTCGTGATATTGGGAAGCCAGATTTATTTATCACATTTACCGCAAATCCTAATTGGCGAGAGATTGTGCGTGAATTGAATGGTCAAGCTTACACAAGTCGACCCGACATTTGAGTTCGCGTCTTTCACTTGAAACTCAATGCATTTATGCGCGAGATTGTTGAAGATCAAGCATTAGGTAGAGTTGTTGCTCATATAAGAATCGTAGAATTTCAATCACGTGAACTATCTCACTGTCATTTGCTTGTAAACTTTGATGAAGCGGACAAAATCACTACTCCCGAACAAGGAGATGAGATTATTTGGGCCGAAATACCTTATCCTGTTAAGTTTCCTGATTCACAAAAATTTGTAATCAAGAATATGAGACACTCCTCTGAAAAAGGTGTTTGAATGCTGATTATAAATGCAAGTCATTTTTTCCTAAGCCTTTTTCAGATGAAACCATTATTCAGGAAAATGGAGTTATTCGATATAAGCGCCGTAATCAAAAAGGGGTTGTACTTACAAATGGTAAAGTTGTGACAAATCAATATATTGTGCCTTATAACATTTATTTTGTGATGAGATACAATTGTCACATTAATTTCGAGTGGTGTAGTAGCATTCGAAAATTTTGTATCTAGAAATAACAAGTGGTTTCCGTGAAAGCGGAAAATATCGAATAAAATTTTCCGTATTCATTCTGTGAGTGCCAAAAATATTGAATTGTTCTGTTTGCGAATTTTACTATTGCACATTAAAGGTAATTTTAAAAGGAATTTTTTGATTTATAGTAAATAAATTATTTAATTTATTATTTTTTCTATAAAGGAGCTACCAGTTTTGATCATTTAAAAACTGTTGCAGGAGCTCAATATCCAACTTTTAGAGAAGCAGCAATTAAACTCAGTTTAATAGCTGCTGAAAGCATTTGGCAAAAAAGTATTCAAGAAAGTGTTAATTTTGAAACAAATATATACAAAATCCCCAATTTGTTTTGTGACATTTGTATTCATTTCCACCCTAAAAATCGTTCAGCTAACGAATTATGGGAAATTCTCAAAGTTGACTTGAGTTGTGATTTTAGTCTGACTTGGTGATACAAAAGAAGTAGCTATATCAAAAGCTCTAATGGTAATTTTTATTTTAAAAAATCTAAAGTTATGAATTCAAAATAATTTTAAATCTTTAGAGTATTGAGTATCAATATCAAATTGCTAATGTTAATTATAAAGAGTCCGGATTGCCTGGACCTGATGAAAAATCTCTTTTATTGGCCGATGAAAATGTTGAGTTATTTACAGTTGATGAACATTCTCTCAAGTTCAACACCAATCACGCGTCAATGAACTCAAGTCAACTTTCAATATGCGATGAAGTGATCAAGTCGATGTAAAATGCTAACAGAAATTTGGACAGACCATTTTATGTAGATGGTCCTGGAGGTACAGGTAAAACATTTTTACTTGAGGTAATTTTTTTGAATTTTTTAATCAAAAGTTTTAAATTTTTAGTTTTTTTATTTTTTAAGTCCTTAATTCATTACATCAAATCAAGAGCCAAGAGTGTAGTACCTGTTGCTTTTACTGGAATAGCTGCTGATTTACCATTGAATGTTGATGCAACTACAACTTGGCGTCACGAAGACTCAAAATTCCATGAAGTTAGAGATTGTGATTGATTTTATCGGACGAAGAATCAATGTGTTCCCGACATATTATTAGGGGTGTTGATAGATTTATGCGCAGTCTTTGTAATGTCAATTATCCATTTGGTGGTAAGATTGTTGTATTTGCTGGCGATTTTAGACAAACATTACCAATAGTCCAGTGCGACTGAAGACTTTAAAGATTATGCCGAAATTCCAAAAAATATGATTTTGAAAGGACCAACAATTTAACTTGAGAAATTTGCCTTTAATGCGAAAGAAATAATTTCACCCAATGAAATAACATCTAATTTCAATGCTGCCATACTTACCCCATGGAATTTAGATGCTGACCAAATCAATTGTATCATAGATTTGTGCTAAAAGTTGGATCAATTGTAATGCTTTTGAAAAATATTAAAATTGATATGGGTCTATGTAATGGTATGTAATCTTGTATGGCAAACATAAAGGGAAGCAATATTCATTAATAGGCAGCGTTTTACGCCAGATATGAAAAATCTTCCGCCATGTCCATTCGAACGGATTCAATTTCCAATCAAGCTCGCCTTTGCCATGACAAATCTCAAGCCCAAACATTCGATAAAATTGCACTTTATTTGCCTCAGCCTGTTTTAGCTCATGGAAAATGGTATGTTGCCTTTTCACGTGTTAGACGATTTGATGCCCTCAAAGTATTAATTGTAAATAAAAAAGGTTCAAGAAGACATGGGCAAATTACAACTGGAAATCCAAATTATAATACGAAAAATGTCGTATGCAAAGAGGTTTTGACAAATGAGTCAGTCTTTTTTTTTATTTTAAAATTGTCTTTAAAAATATATAAAAAAATTTTTATTTTTAGTGTCTCGAATTTTTTATTAGCTAAACAAGTAGATGTGGCCCCAAACGCTGAAGATGATGACATGGACTTTTTAAACCATGGACGTGGCATGGGCGGTTTGCCACCTCTCAAATCTAAAGCTGCTTTTTCGGTAATTGAACCGAAATCAACAGATCAAGTTGAAGAGTTGGAAATTGAGCCACCTAATTATGTTGAGGTGTTTGACGGTCCCCGCCTGAAATCTTTAATTCAACTGCCTATTGACGATAAAGAAGAACAAGATTATGTAGTTGACAAGGATGAAGATAATGTCAATGAGTTTTTGAACAATATTTTTGACCAAATTTCGAAACAGAAAAAAGATGAGCCGAAAGTAAATGATGAAAATGAGGAAGTAATTGTAATTTCGAAAGATGAAAATGATTTTGAAGACCAAAAAGAAGAAATTGTTGAAGAAATGATAACTGATCAAAATGAATTTGTATCAGTATTCAATAATATTCAGATTAATCGTCGTGATTTGGAAAGATTATCCAATAATCATCAAAGTCAACAACATTGGTCTCTATTATTTGTTGATGTAATAGAGATGAAAAGGAAAAAATGTCTTTCATTTTGATTCTTTATTTCCTCCTTCAAGTGAAATATTGAATAAAACAAAAAGACATTTTAATAATTTGTCGCGTGAATTGAATAACATGATTGAATGGTACGGTAGAAATGTTCCTAAACAAACAAATGGAATTGAATGCGGAGTATTTTCATGTTTATTTGCAATTTTTGATTTTTGTATTTGAAGAATTTAGGTTTGGACAACAGGACATTCTAACATGGAGAAGAAGAATTGAAAATGAAATTAGGAGAAATGATATTATTGATTATTAAATTTTTTTGAAGTTTTTGATATTTTTATTTAGTTAATTTTCATTCAATAAAGTCATTTGAAAATTAAAAATTTTTAAATTTTTTCAAGCAAATTTTTTTTAATAATTTTTGAATTTCATTTTAATAATTGAGAATCAAAAATTTAAATTTTAAATTAAATTTTTTTATCAAGGATCAATCAAAGCATTTTCTAAAAAATTTATTTAATTTTTTGGCATCAAATAATTTGAAAAAAAAAGTTCAATTTTTAAATGAAAAAAATTTTAAAATATATTATATGAGACTTTAGTTCAGTGGTTAATGTCTTTGTTTTAAAAAAAAACAATTTTAAGATCCAGGTTCGATCCTCCTATAGTGTGATTTTTTTCCATTAAAAAAAATATTATTTTACAAGTTAAAATTTTGAAAAAAATTTTATCAAAAAAATAATCAAGTTAAGAGTATCGAACCTTGATCTAAAATAAAATTATTTTACAAGTCTAAGATATAATCCCATAATTAAACTTTGTTTTTAAATTTTTTAACATTTTATATTGTACGTAATTGAATAATCCATAAAAAATTCAACCAATTATAAAATTTTATACGAATACTCAGCTTGACTACAATGTTTAAAAATAAATTTTTTCCAATTAAGCTGATTGACTTTATATTATTTATTTTTTAAATCAATTAAAAAAGTTCAAAATGATAAATTTGGGATCAAAATTTAGAAAATAAAATTTTCTATTTTCTAAAACAAAATTCTATTTTGCAATACTGAAAAATTGAAAAAATGTATTGTATTATGTTAAGAACCACTTAAATAATCTGAGCTTAAATGGATCAAGAAAGAAAAAGAAAAAGGCCGGGCAAAGGCCGCCCGCCCACTAAACAAAACTGGTTAAGTTTAAATTAGTACAATTTGTAACATTTTTGCTAAATCCAACAAAACGGAACAAAATTTTTTTTTAAATGAAGCAGAGTTGGTTTAATCGATTATTAATCTAAATCGATTAAATTTTTAACTTAATTGAAAAAAAAATTTTTTTTTTTTATTGTAATTAATTTTAATCGAATTTTTTTTATTGTAATTAAATTTTAATCGATTAAATGGATTAATTACTCGATTAAATTTATTTAAAAAGTATGAAAAAAAATTTAAGTCTTATAAAAAATCAATAGTAAATTGAAAATTTATAATAAATCCTCGTTTAATTTAAAAAAAACTAAATTTTCAAATAAAGCAATTCCTATTTTTCGTTTTTGATTTGTTAAAATCTTCCTTCATATATATAACATTCGTTCAAAAGCAGCAGATGAAGCCGAAACTCCAAGAGTTTTTTTTGCTGATTTAGCTAATAAACTTAATTGTCCTTCATGACTTTTCCAGAACAGTAAACAATCTTCGTATTTATTTATGGAAACATGATCACTGTATTGTTTAATTAGCAAATCGGAATCAGTTGACAGTTGTAAAAAACGTTGACAGTTTATAAAACAAAATTTTATAAAATAAATTAAAAAGCAAATATTTGAGAGAATTATTCTTTAAAAAAAAAAGAAACTTTTTTAAAAAAGGAACGCGAGACTTAAGTATAAGCTATAAATCTGCCTTATAAATTTACTATGTACTTTAGTCTTTGAAATTATACACACCACCAATTCATACGCAAAAATGGTGTAAATTTGTTTATCGACTATTAATCGATTTAATTTATTTTAATTTTAATCGTCGCAAAAAAATGGTTAATTTTAATTTAATCAGGTAATTTTAAGCTCGATTAACCATCTATGAAATGAAGCAATTTTTTCAGAACTAACTTTAGGTTGATTTAGTTTGAGTTAACAAGGAGTCTGTTCTCATTAAAATGGTATCGTAATGTTATAACAAATTGTCCGAATTGAAATGAACTTCACAGCCCCTAAAAATTGTTCGTTAAGTAATCTACGTTTTTGAGGCTAAAGTGTATTTAAATTACAGTCAATCCTCTTTAATCCGAACAACAAATTTATGAAGAATAAAGAAATAAAAAAAGTAAAATTTTTTATTCATATTTTAATAATGGCATTGTTAATTTTTGTACAAAAAGACATTTCAATAAAAGTTAAAAAAATTTCTAAAAATTAGCAAATTTATAAAAAAACTGAATTATAATCATAGTTAATTTCCAAGTCAGAAAGTTCTTTGCTATAAATTTTTAAATCACTAATATCCAAATTGGCATTAGGGTCTGAATTCCAATTGCTTTTGCCAATGTAATTTCTTTGTCGTAGAACAGACCGAACAATTTTTGAACTACCACCTGTTTTATTTGCTACCATATAACCATTTACATAAATTTTCATTATATTACCGGAACAAGTAAATGAAACGTGATTCCAACGATTTAAGGTTAATATCGTTTCTGATTTTAATTCTGTAGTCATATTTTCATAGTAAACAACAAAATAAATTTTATTGTTAGGTCCAGATAATGATATAAGAACATTATCATTTTCCAGTCCATTACCAAAATCAATTAGACGTTGATGAGTTAAGTAGGCGTTTAACTTTATCCAAGCAGTAACTGTAAATTCACCCGAAAAATAAGTATTATTTGCAACTCTCATTAAGCCATCTTGAACACGAAAAGCTTTATTTGAATTTCCAAATCGATCAGAAACTAAAGAACTATTAATTTGTTCTAAAACACAGCCTGAATTAACCATATCTTTTAGATTTTTTCCTTTCACAGTTCAATAGTTTTTAATCATTAAACTTAATAAAAAGACACTTCAACAAGAAATTAATCATTTACTTATCCAAA
>NTPY01000447.1:17679-29646 GCA_002922825.1 Brachionus calyciflorus | reverse complement strand
TTAAAAACAAAATATTTCGAAAAAAAAATTTAAAAAAGGAATTTTTTTCGAAAATTGTAACGGTAACGGTAATGGTAATGCCACTATTTCGAGGCAAGTGCTGTATATGATAGTATTAATGCCCAAAAAAAATGCGAATATACCAAAGAATTTTTTTAATTGGTTTATTTAATTTTTCCCTATTTAAGGGTAAAAATTTAAGAGGGAAAAATTTACAGAGGGAACAATTTACGGAGGGAAAAATAAAAAGGGGAATTAATTTTAAGGGATAAAAATTACAGAGGGAAAAATTTACGAAGGGAAAAAAAAAATAAGGGAAAAATCATAAATGACCAAAAAATTTCACTCTATAAAATTTTTAATTCTTTTAAATCAATAATCTCCAGAAAAATACTCAAAAACTTTCAAATTCTTTGGTCCAAAAAAGTCAAAACTTCATAGGATTTATTCACGGGTTACTTTATTATTGGTAAGAATATTTTTAAAAAATTTTAAAATAAAACTGTTCGTGTCATCCTTTTTATTATTTAGCTCAGCCTTTCTATCGCTGCTAAGAAGGGAAAGAAATAAACGATAATTGTGTTTAACCAGTGGCGTAGCCAGGATTTTTGGACATGTGGGGCGAGTAGCTCAAGGAAGCCGAATGGGGTGTGATGGGAGGGGGTCATCAAGAGTGAGTAAAATAAAAAAAATTTATAGAAAACAAAATTAAATTTAACAAAGTAAATTGTTTTTGAAATTTAATTGAAATTAGCGGAAACATTAAACTACTAATAAAATTTTAGGTCTTGAATTTTTACTTTTAATAAACGGTAAGGTCTAAATCTCTATAAATATCTATATTATTTTCCTCGTCGGGTTCTATATTTAAAAATGATACGTCATAAGTGATTTGATATGTGTGTTTTTACGTAAATTTACCCAAGTAAAAAATGGTAAATTTACCAATTTTTACGCAATTTAAAAAACCTATTTTTTTATAAATTAGTAAAATAAATAATTACCAAAATTTTCCACTTTTTACTTTTTTTTACAATTTTTTAGCTATTAAAAATTCGATTTTTACATAAAATGACGTAAATTTACGTAAAAAACTAAAATTTCATATAAAAAAGGAAAAAAAGGTTTTTTAGGTATTTATTAGAAAACTAAGGAATTTTAGCTGAAAATGCCCATTCTTTTGGCTTTTTTACGTAAAAACACACATATCAAATCACTACTGTAATTCCTTATTCTTATTAAAACACTAATTAATATTACAGCTTTTCAATTTTAATTAAAATTTATCCATGTAACATTTTAAAACTTTGAGTTTTAACTAAAATTCAATAAATAAAAAAACCGCTTTATTCACTCAAAAAAATTCTTTCAAAATTAAAAAAAATTTAATTTTATTTTCTCACAAATTTTTATTTTATTTAAGTCGGTATTTCAAATGACCGTTCCTTTTTTGTAAAATTGTAATACTGTGTTCTTAATTGTATAAAAATATTTTAGATTATAAAGAAATGAATAGATTTCAAAAAAACGTTCAAAAAAGGGTTGAACTTTTAAAAATTTATGTGGGGCGGCGCCCCAAATCTTTTCAAACGTATGGATCAAAAAATATTTTTTTTTGAAGCATTTTTTTTTAAATTTGAATTTTTTTTTAAGTACGGTTCTGGTTCGCTACGGGTACGGCCAGGTTCGGAATGGGTACGGTAGGGGGTACGCTGTTAATTCGGTAGAAATGCTGAATGTGAACTTAACATTCAAAAAATTCCTAATAAAGATCTTTTCATCTTTTGTTTAGATTAAAAACGATTAACTCACAATTTTTTTAGAAATCGGATCAAGGTTTCACCTAGTAAGTTTTCAACGCGCTTAAACCCTACATAAATATTAGTCATGTCTTAAATTTAATTTCATGCTTTAAATTTAATTTTAGAGTGTAAATTGTTTTGTTTCTCACGGTTCAAAAGTTATTGGTTCAATTGAATTGAAATAGGTGAATTGTAATTTTTTGTTCCAACTTTTGTAATTCATGGATAATTCGTTACCGTAAAGTCCCATTTTTTTCCCGGTATAAAGACGAAAATTTCGATTTTGTACCATGGTCCAATACACTTGTTGATGGAAAAGTGTGACGGTATAAATTATGTTTGTATCCTTAATATATCTAATTTTTAGATTATTTACAGTGATTTTTCAATTTATTACTTATAACTCATCTCTTTTTTTTTAAATGCATCATTTATTTTTTTGTTCCTTCATAATCGATGAATTAATCAACTCTTTTTTTTGTAGCATGAAACAATTCTCTTTTTATTCCATCGTACAAGAAAAGAATTTTCTAAATCATTAAAATTATCTTATAGGTATATAGATTATAAATTAAGATTTTTATATGTATTATAAATAAATACATTAAATCATTTTTTAAATGAAGTTTCCTTCGAAAAAATTAGAAACTACCAGTGTTTCAAACATGATTTATACCGCCATACTGCAAAAATTCTTAGAAAAAATTTAAGCACGATTTTTTTTTATCTTTAATTTACCACGGAGTTAATTTGAATTCTATTAAAAAAAGAATGAGGTTATACCCAAGTTTAATAGTGGTGGAGGATCACCAAAAAATAGTAGAGGCCCCGAATTTTGAATTTTTTTTTTATTTCGAAGTATACCGAATTTTGAAGTATACTGTTTGTACCGTCATAGTTTACTATCAAAAAATCTATACAGGCATAGAATTATTACAACACTGAAAAGAAGAATTTGTATCTGGTACTAAAAACGGAGTTTTACGGTAATCTTTGTTCGGGAGGTACTGTTCGCAATTGGATGCTAAAGCACGCTATGTTTACGGTTTAGTGTGGGTACTTTTTTTTGAGTGGAGTCGACTCTCTATTTTTAAAAAGCTTCTGACGATTATAAAAAGATGAAAGTATATGAAGCTTGCAATCAATCAAAGATAATAATAAAAATGATTTAAAACCTTTTTTTATCTAAGAGCCATATTTTTATTAAGGATTTTGTGCAAATTTTGATTACTAATTATATTAAAAAAAATGAGCCTACTCAGTCGACTTCCGATACCCCTATTCGCAACGCCTCCACTCAAGTGCAAAGTAATTTTTGGTGCAAAGTAGTTGTGATTTTTATGCAGCATTTTAAAAGTTAAAGATTGAAAATTAATTAATTTTAGACTTAAGCTTAATTTTTTATAATTAATTAGCTTGTTCTTAAAAATAATTTTATTTTAATATCTCATTATTCCTTTTGGTGTACTTAAAAAAAATAGAACAAACTGTTAAGTACATCCTTTTGAAGTAAAAAGTTAGGTCTATTTAAATTTAGTTGCAGTAAAACCTGAAATTTCGAATAGTATCTGATCAGTTAAAAAATAAATCGACCAATCAGAAAATTGTATACTACTCGAAAATTCAGGTTTTACTGCACGCTTTACTCGGCACGGAAATACGGTAAGTTGGTATATGACTGGTTACTGCTTCGGATACTACTAAAATTCGGTATTATTGATAAGAAATTCATGGAAATAATATGTGATGTAAAGTGATTTTAAAAAATCAATTTGACATGAAATAGTAGCCACTTTGGAGTTTGATTTGATGTCGCATCAAAGAGATAGAATTTTCAACATCGATGTACATCAAAAATTGGCATCCAAATCACGCCGACATCAAATCAAAATTTTATCGATTGGGTGCATTTTTCAAAACCATTGCTTAAAAAGTTACTTATATCATAACCGAGGTAATTACAATCGTCATTCTTTAGAGTCCTAGGCAAGTGGATACGGTAATTTTAGTCCTTTTCCGATATTCCGCAAACTTTCGACAAAATATTCTCTAAAATTAAAATGCTTATCGATACGTTAAAACGTTTCTTAGGAACTTTTTGATTCAAAGCAAGCTTCTCTATTTTACACTAAATATACTATTACACTTTAATTTGCTATTATTGTCTCAAAATAATCACTGATTGTCGTATGGCATCGACGTCTTTTCATTATCCTTCGATCTTACATTCGATTCATCTTGAACTAAAGTAAGATACATTCTGGATAACTATATCAGCTTGATTTTTAAATTTTAAAACAGTTTATGTTTGTAGATTTGAAAATGATAAAAATCATGCTTTAATTTTAGACTTAATTTAAATAATATTTCCTTTTTTTTTCAAAGCTTTCAATAAATTATTCAATAATTTTTATTTTGGAATAAATGTTTATATCAATGAAAAGCATAGCTTACGTAAAGAACAGCCTAAGATAAAGAAAGCTATTATTTTAAAGTTATGTTTTTTACAGAATTTTTTTCTTATACCGAAAATTAATATTTAATTGGTGAAAAAAAAATGATTAAATATTAAAATTTAAAAATAATTTCTATTTTGTTTATCCGTCATAAATAACAAAGCGATATTTATCTTTTCATTTTACTCAAAGCAATAAGCATGAATATACTTTTAAAAAATAAATTGAAAGCTATTTGACATTTAAATAATTCATCGATTGCGGAGTATTACTGAAATTTAAAAAAAGAAAGAAAGAAAAATTTAAAAATGAAGCTTTATGTAATTCTGATAATAGTTCCTTTTTTTCTTGAAAATATTCAATCCTTTACTATTCATGTAAGTTTTTGCGATGGATGTGACTTAGCTGGTAGTGATATAAGTTGGTTTCAAGGTACTAGTCCTGATGATTGTTGGAATAGTTGTCTAAGCAATCCGAGTTGTACTTTTTTTGCTATTTCCAAATCAACTAATTATTGTTGGTTAAAAAATAAGCTTGGTGTTGACTTTAGTCAATTTTTTAATAATGGAAATAATTTGTGTGGTATAGTAGACCGTTCTAAAAACTGTTCGGCAGTTGAAGATTTCACACCAAATACTAACAATTGTACTTTGTACTATCGATGTTTTGCTGGATTTCTCCAACATTTAGGCTGTCTAGATGGAAAGTACTTTGATCCTATTTTAAAAACATGCACAATAAATTCGACTTGTTCTTATGGTAATTTTATAAAGAGAATATTTGAATTCTTATAAATATATTAATTTTTTTAAGCATGCAAAAACAATCAAGATCTAGTTGGTATTATAAACAAAAAAAATCAGTATTATAACTGTTTGACTCAAAAAATAGAAACATGCTGGGAAAAAAGTAGATTTGACACAATCAAAAAGAAATGCATTCTTCACGTGAATAAAAATATTTTCAAAAATAAACAGACTAGTGGGAATTATGGTTTGATTGGATCAGCTAGTTTTAAATCCAAGTTTTTATGTTTTGCTTGGTGCATGAACGATTCAAATTGTAAAATGGTTCTTTACAAAAATTTTTCGTGTCAAAAATTTGATGTGACTAACAATAATTTTATGCTAAATGGTTCACTTGTCTATTACCCACAATTTTTAACAGGATACTAAGAAAAAAACATATTGAGAAAATTTTTTTCTCTATTAAATAATAAACTATTTCTAATTTAACAATTTTAATTCTAATTTTTACACTTTTAAATAAATTTTTTATCATTCAATTTTTTTTCTTTCAACTAACTATTTTTCAAAATGTCTATTAGAGAATTTTTGAAGTTAAAATCGAGCAATTCAATACAATTGATCTTATCAATTGTTAAACGCCATAGATAAATAAGAAACGTTTTTTAGACTCATAACCGTTGGTTGTTTAACCGCCGATATTTGGATTATCCTTCGACTTCGATTTAACAAGCGTGATAAATTCTTTAATATAAAATAGTTTATATTGAATTTTTTTATCAATTTGCAATTACAAAATATCCAAACTCGGTATTCCATCAATTCGACGAATACAATTTCGAGAGTATCAATTAGAGACTATTGTTTTGCGAGATAATAAATCAGCGAAATCAATTTAAAGTGAATTAATTCGAAGAAAAATTAAGTGGTAAAAAATATACGTAAAGTATACTTTTGTCACGATAATTTTGTTACACTTTGTAAAAGTGTAATTTTGTAACGAATCGTGGTACCATAAAATTAAAAAATTAATTATTTAATTATTTTGTAAAAAAAAATCTATAAATTGTTTTCTTGTTCTTTTCTAAAATGGAAACTAAAATCGAAAACATTGAAAACAATTGGTACAACAAAAATATAAATGAGAATGCATGATCCCCTTACACCCAATTCACAAGACAAACTGAAAATAACCAAACCGAAAATTTATTCAAAAATCAACAACACTCACATGAGAACCAGCAATTACAACTAATTAATCTTTACCAGCATGACTATCCTAATATTCAAGTTGATACAAAAATTTCACATCAAAACCAAATTTTTTCTCCGCTCGACCTCGAAAAATTATGAAAAGCAAATCCGATCAAGAAGATGACGTTTTTGAAGATACTATCGCTAAAGCTTATATTTTAGTAAGTTGAGTCTTTTTAGTGTTTTTTTGGATAAATATAACCCAGATATAGTTTTCTTAAACGAAATTTAGGGAAATTTAGTTGAAAGTAATTTTTATCTCAATTTTATAGGCTATGTAACTGTTAGTAAACCTCGCAACTATGCTGAAGGAGGGGTAGCTATTATAATAAAAGAAAACATACCATTCAATCAAGACTTTTCATTCGAAAAGAACTTCTTTGTATTAATATTTTCAATAAGGACTATAAAATTACCCTTTATAATCCACCACATAATAAGAAAAATAATAATTTTTTATGTCCTGATCTCTTGATCAGGACATAAATAGATGAAAATACTAAAAAATAAAAATAGATGAATAAATAAATTTAAATAGATGAAAATACTAAAAAATGAAAAACTACAAAACGAATTTTTAAAGTAAATTTCAAATTTCGAATACAGTCAAAGCTCTTTAATTCGGAACGGTTTTGGAATTTTTTCTTCGGTCGTTACCCCCTTTAAATACCTTTAATGTTAAAATTTATACTTTAAATCGGAATTTTTGTCCAGATTATTTTGTCATCCGTAACAAAAAAACAAAATTTAGTGCATTATTATTATGTAAAATCTTTCATTTTGTTCGGAATTAAGAGAATATACCGAGCTAAATCACAAATGGTCAATTAAACAACAAAATAATTCAAATAAAATAAAAACAATATTATGTTAATTTTCAAATTGCTTTTAAAGCATATAAAACAATTAAAAAATTGTTCTCAACGTCAAAAGAGCATAACGTAACTGTTAATGAACGAATGATTGCTAAAATATTATAATTATTTGCGAATTTAAATTTATTTAATCAATCATATCTGTATTTTTTTTAAACAAAAAAGTGTTATTTTGATTTTTGTTAAGTATTAATCGAAAAATTAATTGAGATAACTTAATTTCTGCATTCTTTTGCAAATAAATTCTTTTTTGTTCGGAGTTTTCACTTTTTTCATTAAATTCGGATTTAAAGTTTATTCGGAAAACTTTTTCCGATACAACATTTTTGGGTCCCAAAGATTACGGATTAAAGAGAGTTGACTGTACTAAAATTAAATTTAATTATTGGATTTTTTTTGTTTTGATTGTTGGTCAAGGTCTTTAGGGTTTTTTTTTGATCCAACGATACTCGAATAAGAGATGTTTTTTTTCCTCAAAAATAAGATCCTCTCTTCTATTTGCGGGTGTTCTATTAACGGTAATACGATAAGTAAATCAAAAGAACTTTAAAAAAATTTCTTGAAGAAAATGGAAAGGAAACAAAGAGTTTTTCTTTTTTAACAAACCGAATTTCTAATTCAGAAATTATGATACTGGAGACCCCGGAAATTTCAACTAATCAATCATTAACTTCTCACGAAACATAGCACGTATCTTTGATTTACATTTTAACCATTTACTATCGATAGAGCTGTATTTCAGTCAGTTCTTTTCAATTATATCAATTAAATGTTTAGCTTTTGTCCAATATTCAATTACTTAAATCTAAATAACTCAAAAAATGAACAGAAATTAACCGAAATTTATTTTACAATTAGGACAAGTCAAACATTTTTTTTTTAAACGTCTTTGCCTTTAAGCACATTTGCATTTACAATTTAAACGTTCTCTCTTTACAATAAATTTTTAACTATTTTATTTGCATATATATTTCACACCAGGATTTCTACTGGTTCGTAAGTTTTTCCGATTTTTCTTTTCTGATTAACCATTTAGCCAGATTTTTCTAGGAAATAATTGGGCATGTTAAAGTTTTTTGATTTTTTGTTTTTTTTGTTTTTTTTTGACCGGAAAAATCACTCTTCAAAGCTTTTAAAGCTACTTTTGGCGATAAAAAAAATTATTGCCAACAGCATCAAAATTTGCTGCACCTGTTGCCCAAGTCTGCAAAAATTTGTGCAAATTTAATTGCGTATTTAAATTATAGTATCTTTTTGAAAGGGCGCATATTTGCAGCTAATAAATAGATTTTTGTAATTTTGCAATTAAAAATTTTTTTTCTGCAAATTTGCACAGCATTAAAAAAACCTAAATTAAATACGCAATAAAAATTGCACAAATTTTTGCAGACTTGGCCAATAGGTGCAACAAATTTTGTTGCAGTAGGCAATAATTTTTTTATCGCCAAAAGTAGCTTTAAAAGCTTTGCAGAGTGATTTTTTCGGTCAAAAAAAAACAAAAAAAACAAAAAATCAAAAAACTTTAACATGCTAAATAATTGTCTGATCATGTGATTGTTCTAGCGAATGTGAGAGTCTTGCTTTCTATAAAAGATTTATTTTTTATTTTAGTGGATAAACAGATACATTTCTCTGATTAGTTAGGACACATATTGTCCCACGCATGTCTTATGCTTTTAAAAGAGGATGGGAACATTCTCTGGAGTTAGAAAAAATTTGACAAAACAGCTGTTTTCGGTACTGATATATAATTCGGCAATTTAAGCTGAAATTCTTTACTTTTCGATCACTGGAGTAACATCATTTTCTTGTTTAGAACCTTTTGTTGTATATATACTTTCTCGTAAAATTAAGAAAAATATAAGTTTCATCCATATTGAAGAATGACCGTGTCGGCCCGACGGAATTCTTCCATAACCCGGAAATACCTGATTGGTCCGATGATGCGATATAATTCCATGGCCACTTGAACGTAGTCTGGTTGGTTGACTATTTACACCATTCGGATCATTGTTTGATGTCCATCAAATTTCTAATTTGGCTAGCCATAATATAAAATTTTATTTTAGTTTTACAGTCAAACCTCTTTAATCCAAACAGAAAGTATTTCAAAAAATAGATTCGGATTAACGAAAATTCGGATTATGCCATAATCCGAAAAATGAGAAAAAATAAAAAATATTCGGATAAATGAAAAATTACCTCATTTTTTTTACCTAAATTAACGAATTTCGAAAAAGAAATAAAAATGAACAATTTTAGCGCAAAACTTTTATGTAATTAAATTTTTTTAATCTAATTAGTTATTATTTATTTTAACCTGAATATTTTGGTACTTTTGTTACATAATTTATTTATTGGATAATTACTTAATTTCATTTAAAATTTAATTTTATATATTTAATTTTGAACTTTTGACTTATGATAAAAATAAAACAAAAAAAAAATTATCATTTTTATAATCGATTAAAATTTATATAATCATTAAAAATGCTTTTTTATAAATTTTGAAACATTTTTTCGAATTTTTTGTTAAATTTATCCTAAAAATTTATTCGGATAAACGAAATTGATTTTTTTCGGATTAAAGAGTAGAAAACCAGTGAATTTTACAAAAAACAGCTTTTTTTCTATAGGTTTTATTCGGATAAACGAATTTTTCGGATTAGGATTAGGTTCGGATAGTGTCTCTTTAGCCTGTTTATATGGACTATTAAACGTTTATTTTTAGACTGAATTGGTCGGATTTTATAATTGACTTTATTTAATTCTTGTTCAACAAGATATGGTCGGTTCCATGAATATGTGAACTTTTTACATTGACCCTTTTTAATTACGTCATTATGTACCCATTCCAAATCGCCAGGTTTGATTTTGGCTGATACAACGTTTCGATCGTAGTTCAATTTTATTTTTCTGATCCTAATTTCAATCTTGCTTTTAACAGTGATTGCTTTATTTTGTCTGCATATTCATCCTGAGTGACTTGAACGTTTATTACTGGATGTCGGTAAATTAAGTCTAGAGGCATTTTTGGTTTTCGACCATACATCAATTCATATGGTGAATATTTAGTCGTGGAATGAACAGCTGTAATATAGGCTAGGCTTAATAAATTAAGGTCTTCGTCCCAGTTATCGTGAATTTCGTTGGTGAAGCAAGTTATCATCCTTTTCACCGTTCTATTTAAACGTTTGCTTGTGCCGTCTGTTTGGGGGTGAAAGGGGGTCGTCCTTAAACGTTTTATATCCATTAAATTCCATAATTCCTATATTAACGCTGATTGATAGTTTGTCCCTTGATCCGTAAGTATGGCTTCTGGAATTCCATGCCTCCTGATGAAGGTTAAAAAACATTTGGCTACTGTTAAGGCTTCCGCGTTCGGAATTGCAAATAATTCCATCCATTTTGTAAAATGGTCGATTATGCATAATATGTATTTGTTCTTATTTTTTGAAAGTTTGAGTGGTCCTAGGATATCGGATGTGATAATTTCGAATGGTTTATTTGTAATTATTGGTATTAGTTTTCCTTTGATTTTTCGCCCGTTTGTTGTTCTTTGGCAAATTTCGCAGTTGTTTATAAACGTTTTAATTTTGTTGAAATAACCTGGCCAATAAAATTTAGATTTTATTCTATGAGAGTTTTTTCGAGTTTTAGGTGACCACTTTGATGTGTGTTGTTGTTGCATAATGAGTTTGCGTTCGTTTGTTGGTACGACGAACTGTGCACATTCTAAATTGTTTTGTTTGCTCATTCTGTATAATACTTCCCCGTTTAATTTGAATTCGTCCCATGAATTGTAAAAAGATTCTTGTTCGGGGTTGTTGAACTTTTCAAGGACTGGTTTGTTAACGTTATTTTTTAGAATATTATTGAACCATAAAATATTCTCATCTGTGTCTTGACATTCGGGTTTATTAATTTCTTGGAAATGTATTGTATTTATATGTTCAACGTTTTCTTCAAATAAGTGATTGATTATAAATTCTTCTTCAATTATATTTTTTGTTTTATTTTCGGTGTCGATTTCGTCTTTTAAAGGCCATCGCGATAAACTGTCAGCGTTTTGGTGTTTTGAACCTTTTCTGTACATAATTTTAAAACTAAAATCTTCTAATCTTATGATCCAACGTGCTAACCTTGGTGCTGGGTTTTTAACGGTTCTTAACTATTGAAGCGGTTGGTGATCTGTTACGACTATAAATTCGCAACCGTATAAAAATTCTCTTAAATGTTCAACAGCGTTAACGATAGCTAATAGTTCTTTCTCTGAGTTTGAGTAATTTTTCTCTGCCTTAGTTAAACTTCTTGAATAATAAGCAACCGGTTTCCATAAACGTTCTTTACCGTGTTGTTGTGAAAGTACTGCACCTATACCATAGTTGCAAGCGTCTGTTTCTAATTTAAACGTTTTGTTAAAGTTTGGTATGGCCAAGACCTTGTCGGATATTAGATGGTTTCTTAATGATTGGAATGCAATTTCACATTCGGGAGTCCAATCAAATTTAGTGTCTACTTTGTTTTGTTTATGAAGTGGTGCTGCAATCTTGGTGAAATCGCGAATAAATTTACGGTAGTAAGATGCTAATCCCACAAAACTAATAACTTGGTCAACGTTTAAAGGTCTTGGGTATTTTAACAACGTTTCGACCTTTTTTGGTGATGGTGTAATTGAACCATTCGAAACAACGTGAACGTTTAGCGAATTGCTTTTATTTATGTATTTATAAATTACTTAAAATTAATCTTAATTCAGCGGATTTTAATGATCTAAATAATTTGTTAGAAAAATATGGTCTTTTTGCTTTTCAGCATAGAGCACTAGAGAGAA
>NTPY01000789.1:1685-20784 GCA_002922825.1 Brachionus calyciflorus | reverse complement strand
ACAAGCGATCTTATTACTGTGATTATTGCAAAATTGCTTATCAAAATGTCGAAAAACATAAATGTAAAAAAATGTGTAATTCATGTAATAGGTCTAAATGCCCAATTGAATCGTTAATTAACTGTGAAATATGCAATCTTCAATGTTACAGTGACAAATGTTACAATATTCACAAAGAAAAAACATGCATCAATGTAAAAAATTGTAAGGACTGTAATTCGTTTAAAGGCCGAAATCATGTTTGTGCTGAGAATCACAAATGGTGTAAAAATTGTGGATGAAGAACACAGATGTTTTATAAATCCAGAAATAAAAGAAAAAGAATTTCCCGACTTTAAAGGCTACATATTTTTCGACTACGAAGCTTACGTTGAAAATGGTGTACACGTCCCTAATCTTGTTATGGCTAAAAAAGTTTGTGTAGAATGTTTAAACGAAAATTCAAACTGTCAAGAATGTGATAAAAAGTATGTTTTTTATGATAACAAATCATTCTGTGATTGGCTATTCGCTCAAGATAATTTTATCGCTATTGCGCACAATTTGAAAGGTTATGATGGAATTTTTATCATTAACCACATTATTTCGTCTTTTTTACCAACTGATACAATGCCAAATATACTTTTAAGCGGAACTAAAGTACTAAGTATCAAATTTAGAAAACTAAAATTAATCGATTCGTATTCGTTTTTGTCTTGTCCTCTTAGTGAATTTTCAAATACTTTTAATCTTCAAGACATGAAAGGTTATTTTCCACATAAGTTTAATTTACCCGAAAATCAAAACTACATCGGTGCTTATCCAGATATTTCCTATTACGGCTCTGAATTTTTTAGTCAAAAAAAGAAAAAAGACTTTGAAAATTGGTACGAAACTGTTAAGAATGATTGTTTCAACTTTAGAGAACAATTTCATGCATATTGTTGGAGTGATGTTATGCTTTTAACGAATGGTTGCCTTGCTTTTAGAAAAATTATAATGAACAGAACCAAAAAATCAGAAACAGATGTTGGAGTTGATCCGTTTTTATGTTCAATCACAATAGCATCATTATGCCATTATATTTTTAGAAGAAATCTTTTAGAAAAAGAATCGATTGGTATTATTCCCGAAAACGGATATCATCCAGAGCAAAAAACTTCTATAAAATGTCAATTATGGCTTAAATACTTGTCGAAAAAACACAAAATTGAGATACGGCATTCTAAAAATTCAGGTGAGGTTTCGATCGGAAAATATAAAATTGATGGTTATTGTGAGCAAACAAACACTTTTTTCGAATTTCATGGTTGTCTATTTCATGGATGTCAAAAGTGTTATAAAAGTGATACTTTTAATCCTTTTAAACAAGAATCAATGGAAACAACATATAATCGACATTTGAATAGAATAAATTTTATTAAAAACTCAATAAATGGTGAACTTGTAGAAATTTGGGAATGTGAATGGGATAGAATGATAAATGAAGATGTTGAAATGAAAAAATTTATTGAATCGACAAATATTAAAGAAAAACTAAAGCCGAGGGATGCATTATTTGGTGGCCGAACAAATGGTGTTAAATTGTATTATAAATGTAAGCGAAACGAAAAAATTCGCTATAAAGATTTTACATCTTTATATCCAGCTGTTCAAAAATATTGTCGATATCCTGTAGGACATCCGAATATTATAACTGAAAATTTTGGAAATGTTAGAAATTATTTTGGAATTATAAAATGTAAGGTTCTTCCCCCAAAAAGGTTGTTTTTTCCTGTTTTGCCAGCTAGAATAAATAATAAACTGGTATTTACACTATGCCAAGCTTGTGCTGAAGAAAATATGTCAAAATGTGAACATTCTGTTGAAAAACGGTGTTTTGAAGGTACATGGATCTCTTTAGAAATTGAAGAAGCATTAGATCAAGGATATGAGATAGTCGAAATTTATGAGGTTTGGCACTGGGAAAAGACAGCTTTATATAACAAGGAGACAAAATCAGGTGGTTTATTTTCAGATTATGTTGACATGTTTTTGAAAGGAAAACAAGAGTCTGATGGTTTTCCCGATTCAGCAAAAACTAGAGAAGAAAAAGAACTTTATATTAGAAATTATTTTGAAAGAGAGGGAATTCAATTGGATATTGACAAAATAGAATATAACAAAGGTCTTAGATCGGTAATGAAAGTTTTGCTCAACTCATTTTGGGGAAGATTTGGTATGAATACCAATAAAACTCAGTATCGCTTAATATCTCATCCTGATGAATGGTTTGAAATGATTTCAAATGATCAATATATAATTCATGATGTGGATTTTAGTCATTCAAATTTTATTCAAGTTTTTTATTCTATCGATGATGATATGCATGATGGTGGAATACATACAAGTGTTACTTTGGCTGCTTTTGTGACTTGTCATGCAAGACTCAAATTATATCAAGAATTGAAGAAAATAGGCGAAAGAGTGTTATATTTTGACACTGATTCTATTATTTATATAAGTAGAGATGGTGAATATGAACCTGAAGTCGGTGATTATCTTGGTGAATTCACGGATGAAGTAAAAAAGAAAGGCGCAGATCATATTGTAGAATTTATTTCTGCTGGACCGAAAAATTATGCATATAAATTAGATAATGGTAAAACATCTTGTACAGTTAAAGGATTTACATTAAATCATTTATCATCCTTATCAATAAATTTCGATTCGATTAAAGATATTGTTTTGAATGATAGAAGTAAAAAAATCAAAGTAGAGCAACAGAAATTTACAAGAGACAAAGTTAATTGGAACATTAAAACAAATGTAATTACAAAACTCTATGGATTTGTTTATGATAAACGTATTTTGTTAGATGACCTATCAACAATTCCATTTGGATATTAAAAATTTGACCTTTTTTTTGTTATATTTTAAATATTTTTTTTCAGTTTTTAATAAATTATTTAGCAATTAAAAATATTTTTCTAATCAATATTTTCCCTATAAAAAGACTTGTTTTATTCAAAAAATATTTTTATTTGAAATGGAAATAGAAAAAGAAGTTTTAGAATTAACACAAGAAATAAATACCTCAAACTGTTTTGGTTGTACAAACAAGTGTTTTTCTCAAAAAGATCATAACTGTTTTATCGAATTTTATTACAATTTATCACTTTTTCAAGCATTAGAAAAATTGCAATTCAAATATAACAACACATTGAACACTGACGAATTATACGAAAAACTAAAACTTTTTGAGTTTTAAAATGGCGCAAGCATATGTCGATAAATATAAATTAAAGCATTCATGAAAAAATCCAACAAATTTTGTCATCGAATATCCTGTTGATCTTAGTATTAAAAAAAGAAGGCAATAATAACCACAATTCTGTGAACTCCAACTCTGAAGTTGTTTCTTGTTGAAGATAACACCATTTGAATATTTTTTTAAATATTTATCTAATTTAAAAAACTTTGGGTTATTGCCGTATGAATCAAAAAAATTAGCTATTTTATTTGAATCAAAATAGATTGCTATCCAATGTTGACCTGCATGTTTCCTTTTAGCCGTATTCATTTTAAAACAACTTGGATATTTATTGATAAAAGGAAGTTCATCTCTTGCAAATACACCTAAAAAATTTGATTTTGTTTCTGGGTGTGTTGTTAATATTTTATCTAGTTGATTCCCATTCATCTTCTAAATTTTATAATCATATGAAACTTCGTTATCATACTCCATAAAAATAATGACTACTATTGAAGTATCCAACGATTGAGAAAATGTTAGAGCTAAATCTAAATTTCCTGATCTTATTAAATTAAATTGATCACCACTACATAAATCTGGTGTTAAATCAAAGGCGAAAAGTGAATATCCATTAGGATAGTCAAGTCTTGAAATATCATTTCCAGTTGCAAATACAGGTTTATCAATATTTTCAAATAAGCTGTAATACCCTCGAATATATTGATTTTCTGCAAAATTAAACTCAAGAGGTTTATAATATGGGGATGATTGGCCATCTACCATTAAATTTAGTTTTGAAAGATTAAAATGTCTAAAATTAAACGGATTTAATGTTAAAGATCCATCATAAGCTGAATTTGTAACCATACCAATAACAACTCTAGATGGCAGAGATGAGTGACTAATATTTGATATTACTTTACTAGAAACACCAAGACCAATAGTATGTTGTTTAACAACAACTCTTTTAATTGGGTATTTAGCGCTAGTTTTTTCTAATGCCATGGCATGACCCAACATTACGGAAGGATTGATTTGTGCTTTTCTTACTAACAAAATAGCCGAATCAATTGAAACAGAATAATTTCCTGTTTCATTTCCCATTAAAGAAAATTCAGGCCTTCTTGGAATAAGTTTTAAATTCATTGAAACATTATTTATCAAATATCTGTCTGAATTAAATATGTCACAATGAAGTCTTCCGATCAACTCAATTTTACCATTACCTCTAGATAAAATAGCTTTTCTATTCAATAATCCAGTATTCATTTTAGGAATATCTTGCCATTTTTTTTCATCATCATTTAAACTAAATTTGATGTTGTCAAATTGTCCAGCTTCATCTTTATAAAAAAATTGTGATTGAAGATAAGAGTTTTTGGAATCTTGTCCATAATTTAAAAGATCCGTTAAATATGCTTTATATGGATAGACATTATTTGAATTTTCAAAATTTTGTCCATTAAATGATAATTCAACTTGTGAAAATAATGAATGCAAAAAATTGTTTACTGGGGCCACAGTATCGATATCAGCAACTATTGTGTTTTTATCTTTTTTGATCAATGCTTGAATGTATAAACTTGTTTTTGATAACTGGAGATAATGGTTACTTGACCCTTCATAACGAAATTCAATAGGTGATCCATATGAGAGTGAAGAAGTCGGGTTAATTTCAAACCAACCTCCACTTACAATGCTAGTATTTGTTGAAGGGGTTAGAAAAAGGTCCAGCTCTGATTTTATACATTCATTTGAATTATTTAAAATTTTCATTTTTTGTCGAAAATATCTAAAATTCTTTTTTTAACTTTTTTTGATTTTTTTGTAAACGATTTTCTTTTTTTTCTCCTATTTATATTCAAACCAGGCTTTAAAATGAAACCTTCACCTTGATGAATTTTTTCAGAAATAATCTATGCTTCACACTTTCTTTAGGGTCATTTCCATTTAATGTATCTTGTGCAACATTTGTTGCTGTTCTAAATAGTTCTTTACCAACTGATTTAGCAATAGGAAAAGCATGTTCACGGACTATCGGCATAACCCATTTGAAAATATTTCTAAATATACCACCAAGTCCATAACCTCTTTGATATGGACTTCCTTGAAAATATGGTAGCCCATTTCCAGCCTGATTTAAATAATAGCTTTTAAAATCCATTTATTTTTCTAAAATGTAATGTTGAAATGATGTGACCACTTAAGTAGGTAGCTGAATTTATAGATGAAGAATATTCAATATTCAAATTTTTTATGTTATTATCTTTTAATTTTATGTATCGAGGAGAAATGTGTGAATATTGAACACAATTTGATTTTATTTCATTCAAACAAAAGTTTGTTAAAAGAGGAGAAGATTGATTGCTCCCAACAGTTTGACTAGAAACTAAGTTTGAGAAAACATAAAAGTGTCTCAAGTGATAAAAATATTTATTCTTGAATTTATGAATTGAATCATTTATATTTATATGATTTTGATCGACATTCGTTATGAAAATCTGACAACCCTCAGCTGATTCAAAACTCAATTCCATAGTTGATTCACTGAATTTTGCTGTGGGAACTTGAATATTTTTTGAATAAAATTCGTCAAATATATTTTGATTTAACCTTTCAACAATTTTTTGCACTGGCTCACCATCTTTTGCAAACAGCTCAAAACTAAACATTTCCATTCCCAAACTTGATGGAAAAATGTTAATAGTAGCCAATGAGCCGGTGAACACATCTTGAAAAACTGATTGAACAAGTGCAACTTCATACTCCCCCTCCAATTGGATTGATTTTTCGAAATTGAGGTCAACCCAGTTAGCTTGAAGGTCTGGCATATCTGTAGTTGGACCACTAGGTATAGTGACATAGAAATCCATATTTTTTTTATTTTTAGTTTAAGAAATTTAATAATTTTTAAAGTTTTAATTTTGATAAATTAAATTTTAATCTTGTAAGAACTTCTATTTATACTATTTTTGGCCGGAAATGAAGTTTTGCAATTACTTTACCGTTATCAAATTTAACTTTTCGTCCAGTATCATCTCTTATTTCAACACGAATAACGGATATTTCTGATTTATTAATGTTTAAATAATGAGGATTATCATATTGAACCCAAGATGTTTTTAAATAGCTGTTATCTACTACAACATTTCTTAATAATGGAACGTAAGCATTTCCGACATATTGATAATCTATTATATCACAATAAATAAATAATGTTTGAATTATACTAGGTGATGGATCTTCTATTAAACCAGAAGATAGAAATTTGTTATCTGTTGTTGATCTATACCAATTATTTTCTAGATTTAATATTTTTAATATATCTCCCTCAAACTTAATTCTTGAATTACCAGGCTGATAAATTACAAACTTGAAAGGATCATTTGTAAATGAAGGAACGCTTTTGAACCATTCCGATTTTCTAATATCCTTTATAACATCATGATTTAAATTTGATGGCGAATAAAGTGAAGGGGGAGCTAGTACATCATTTGCCAAAAATCCTTTTTTATTTAATTCATATCTCCTATTATATTCTTTTTTAATATAATAAGTCCAAATTTCTCCATTCAGTCTGTGAGTAAAAGATGATATACTCTCCCCATCGTGATAAACAAGATTAAATGTATCATAGTCTCTTTCATTTAAGAGATCAATAACTAGTTTTCCAACCTCAAGACTCCATGAATGTTTATAAGTAAACTCCACAAGGGCTACTTCATATTGAACATCTAAACGTATTGGTTCTTTTAGCTGTACAGCAAATTCACTTAAGGTATTATTTGGATAAAGGTCCATTGAACTTTTACTAGGAAGTGTGACATAGAAACTCATTTTTCTATTATATCTTTTGCGTTTATCCAACTGTTAAATGATTTAGGGTAACCTAACCAGCTTACAAAATATTCGGTTTGATTATTTCTTTTTCTTTTTCTTAAAATTTTTTCAATTGAATAAATTTCTTCTTTTTTCTCAATTTTCTTTAATTCTTGCTCATAAAATTTTCCTTCAACAACTTCATAATTTAGATCTCTTATTTTATAAGCAGGTGGATTTTGAAAGAGGACTTTATCAATTATAAATATTTCACGGGTCCAATTCGGAGTATAACCTTTTTCAAAAATTCCTTTTGATTTTGAAATTCTTACTTTATCATTTTTTGATAATTTTGGATTTATTATTGAGTCATCACCAGAATCTTTATCATAACCGTATATATTTTTCCAAACTTTTGCTTCATTTTTTGGCGTAACAAGAATTGGTTTAGTTTTAATTGTTCTATGATATGTATTATTATAGGAATCAACAAGGTCTTGGAGGACATCTGTATATACATTATTTTTTTTATAACTAAAATATCTCCACATTTTTTCTTTAATTGTTCTATTAAAACGTTCAACAACAGACGCTTTGAGTTCAGAAAATGTCGTATAAAATTCAATATTATTATCTTTTAAATATTTTTGAACTAATCTATTTTTAAATTCAGTCCCATTATCGGTCTGAATTTTTTTTGGTTTTATCTCCTTGAATATTTTTTTTAAGGCATTTAATATTGATTCTGATGATTTGTTTTTTATTGGTTCTATCCAAGCTCTCTTGCTAAAAACATCAATTAGAGTTAGCAAGAAATTATAACCTTTATTTGATTTAGCAAGTTTAGAAACATCAACTAAATCCATCTGCCAAAGATCGTTAATTCCAGCGACAATTGTTTTTTGTCTTTTAAATTTTTTAATTATCGGTCTATGAAGTGTATAAGGTTCTTGATTCAAAAGCCAACTTTTGATGTCACTTTCTTTAAAATTAGATTTTTCATTTTTAATGGATGCCAGACCAGTAAAAGAGGCTGCAGAAGGGGGATCAAAATAAAAATTATATTTATTCATTTTATTTATTAATAATAAAAATCTTTTTCATTAAAATCATCCCAAAGTAAAGACAAGTTTTCTTTTCTTTTTTTCTTTTTAGATGTTTCTTTCTCGTCTTCAGTATCTATTTTCCTGATATTATCTATTCTTTTTTGTTTTTCCAATTTTTTCTTCTCTTCTTTTTCATTTTTGTTGTTTTGACTTTTTTTCTTTTTTTTACCGGCAGATAATTCGAGAACTTGATTAAAAGTTTTATCTGAAATAACTCTTCTTGTTCTTGTATTTTCGGCTGGTGCAACTTTAATCATTGAATGATCCAAAATATTTTTATTTGATACTGGGGTTTTTGGTTCTTCAACTATTTTAGATTTAGGAGTTGGTTTATCTAAAATTTGTTTTATCTTATTAATATAATATGTTGGAGAAGTTTGAATTTGATCTTCTTCTTCTTTTATTCTTTCATTCTCATCTAAATCAGATTTTGTCTCGGAATATTCATCTTCTTCGTTTATTTTATCTTTGAAAATTTCTTGCTCATTAGATCTATCAAAATCATTTTTTATTTTTTTCTGATTTGATTGTTTTTTTATTAGATAATTGTATGCAGCAAGTTTATCTTCGGCTGATAATGACTTGTTTAACAAAATTTCATTTTTATCATTTGTTTTGTTAACTAGTGTACTATAAGGGACTACAACCCACTTATTTGTATATTTCATTCTTTTGAAATTGCTGTACTTATTATTGATGCTAGACCAGTGATTACTGATGGGAGTAAAATTTGTAAAAATCCTCCGTTTTGAACAAGAATCTTTTTTCTTTCCTTAAAACTGATTTTCTTTAAAAGTTTTCTAAGTGAATTCTTATATTTAGAAAGTTTTGATCTATCTTCATCTTTTATGTTTATATTTCCGTTTAACATATTTAATATGCATTCACATAATGTATTAATTAAATCAGTATGACTGGCATTTATAATTGAACTTCTCATCTTTTTATCACAACAGGATAAAACTTTCAAGTAGTCCATATTTCTTTTAAGTCGGCCAATGTTTTTGGGTTGCATGATAATAAAAAATATAATTTAATTTAAAAAAAAATTTATTGAGAAAATTAAACACAATTAACTAAAATATTCAAATCAAAACAAATTTTATAAAATAATGGAAAATATTCATTCTTAAAAATCCATTCATTATTTAAACTTTTCTTTGGTGTATGAAACAATTTTGAAAATATTTGTTTCGGTACTGGCAACTTGATCTTGAAATTATCTTCTTCAAATGTAACCGCCATTGTTGATTTTTCAGGAAAAACTTTTTCCTTTATGAATTCTACATCAATATCATTATCTTCAAGTTTTGAGACAAGATTATCATGTTGACTTGAAGGAACAATCCATCTTTTTGGAAAATTTGAAAATCTAGAGCCTTCTATCTCTTTAACAATTGTTATCCATTTTATGTCATAATCACCATAAATTTCTAGTTGGTCTAAATTTTTGAGGATTTCAACTTTCATTTTTGTAATTTCTGAAAATATTATTTTTTGCTATGAAATTTATAATAAAAAAAGATCAATTTTATTGGTCAAATTATGAATTTATTTTATTGGATGAAAAAAATTGACCAATTAAAATCAAAACGGAAATTTTAAAATTTAACATAGCGATGTATTGTGAACTTGTCTTATAATTTATGCAAAATTGGGTGGAGATTTAAAGAACCAATCAGAAAAGGGGATGGACGAATCTGATTGGCTAATTAAAAATATTTTTCGAAACTGACCAGTAATAACGCGCTAAAAATTTTCCCAACCTATACTGCTAAAAAATTTAAAAAGTATCAATTTTTAATTTTTTTCTTTTGTCAAAATCGAGATTCAATTATTAAAAGTTTACCTCATAGATAGTTTTCTTGGAACTTTCTTGATTAATTTTTAGTAAAGGATTTCTATCGATCATTCCTTTATTTTCGGCAAAAACAAATTTTAAAAAATTTTTTTTTAACAAAATCAATTAAGGAATTGTTTAAAATGTCTAATAAAAGGAGTTTATTCAGTTTAGATCTTAGGTTTCTTAATCACAAAAAAACTTTAGAGGATTTTAAAAGTTTAATATTTCAATTATTTAAAACGCTTTTCATTGAATTTCGAGAAATCGAAACCTTTTTATTTCATGTTTTTTTTTCTCCTAAAATTAAGTAGCTAAGTGATTTATTCAAATATAAAAATTAAAAAGAATTTTGTAGGCAAATTGGAAAATTTCAACAACAAAAAAAGAAAGACAGCTAATCGGATTGAGTTCGGAATCTCTCATACCATTCGCTTAACTCAAAGTACAATATAAAACAGCCTCATACCATAAACGATTGACTTTCCAACTTACCAACAAAAACAATTTAAAAGTATGTTAAAAATTTAATAATTAATTTTAATACTCTTAGAATATTTTTCTTAAATTTCAAAAGTATAAATCTCAAATAAATTTGTATCCTTCTATAATCTCTTCTTCTTTAAAATTTAAAAAGAAAATAAATCTCAACTCCTCATTTTGGAGGAATTTTTTTGTTTTTTAAAAACAACCAAATCAAATAAATAAATTTTTTAAAATTTTTCATTTAATTTCGAGGGATACCTGAAAAAAGAACCCACTTAGATTTTTTTAAAAAAGCACATTGGGGTGTAAATTCTTTTTAAAAAATGAGAATATTCTCCTTTCGAAAAATCGAAATCGAAACAATTGTTCTACATCTAAGTTTGTACTCTTACGTAAAAGAACAGACATTTTTTTTTAAAATGGTTGGTCGGAACAAGTCCTTTGAATTATTGGTGGTCATAATTTGGCGGAGTTATTTAAAGCCTTGATTGGACAGGTCCATGTTTTTCTAAAAAATAAAGGTCCGTGTTTTACTAACACCCAAATTTCGTACAAAGTTATAAAAAAAATAACATATGGTCGAAGATTTGATTAAAAATTTTAATCGAAATAATGAAAAAATGTTAAAATCAAAAATTCAAAAAACAATATTCGACTTTACTTCAAAAATAAACCAATTTTTTATAAAACTTACTTCAAATTCTTATTCTCCACACCAAATTACCCTTATAATAGGAATCATAATTTTTCGAAATTCTCCAAGAAAATTTAAAAGAGGTGTGCAAAATTTGATCGGTGGCTATTTTTTTTTGAAAATATCTTCCTAAATTTGACCAAACATAAAAAAGTAAGACTACAAAAATGATCGACTTTAAATTCTTTATTTGGGTTTTTTAAGGGTTTTTTTTTTACACGGACCTTTATTTTTTAGAAAAACATGGACCTGTCCAATCAAGGCTTTAAATAACTCCGCCAAATTATGACCACCAATAATTCAAAGGACTTGTTCCGACCACCCATTTAAAAAAAAAGTCTGTTCTTTTACGTAAGAGTACAAACTTAGATGTAGAACAATTATTTCGATTTCGATTTTTCGAAAGGAGAATATTCTCATTTTTTAAAAAGAATTTACACCCCAATGTGCTTTTTTAAAAAAATCTAAGTGGGTTCTTTTTTCAGGTATCCCTCGAAATTAAATGAAAAATAATGATTGTTGTTGTGAACAAAAATGTGTTTTAAATAATACATATGGATCTAAATATGTTCTTGCCCAACTGTCAAATGGTGGAATAAATTAGACTCTTTTTGCAGTAATAAATTAATTTAATATATTTTTTTAAAAAAAAAGGTTACAACTTTGAAATTTAAATTAAAACAAATGAGTTTTAAAAAGATTAAAAATCTAATTTAATTTTAGAAATATTAAATTTAATTATTGACCAAACATAAAAAAGTAAGACTACAAAAATGATCGGCTTTAAATTCTTTATTAGGGTTTTTTTTTAGGGTATTGAATTTGCCTCCCAAAATGTGGTCGTCCCGTGTTTTTTTTTGGAAATTAACATATCAATTTTTTTAAATTAGGTATCAATTTTTAGGAAAAAGCTCGAGGTTTATTGAGTTCTTTGATCATCAAAAATAATCAATAAAAAGATCGATAATAATATAATCAATGATATAAGAATTATTGAAATTTTTTTTAGACTTTTATTCAAAGTAAAAGTCGATGAATTAAGTGTAATTACGCTGTAAAAAACTCCAAAAATATTTTATTTTGGGTCAAAATATTTCTTAATTTACAATGCAAAGTCGCTAGTCTCTATTTTTCTTAGCTGCTCTAAACTTACAAAGAATTTATTTTACATTTTTAGAAAAGAAAGTTTTCCAGAGTAATTGAGATTCTATAATCTTTTTAAAATTTTCTAAAGCATATTTTGAATTTCTTAAAACTTTTTTTTTCAATCAGTATAACTGTAGATGTACAGGAAAGATCATCTTTCCTACTAAATTTTATTTTTTTATAAATATATAAATTAGTTTTTGAACTTTCAATAGTTTTATCGGAACAAAAATCCTCGCCATGTTAAAGGATATGTATACGTAAATTATAACAAAATTTTTATTTGAAGATTTTTTAAATTAAATTAAAGTTCTTGGAAAGTTTGAAGTCTATGTTGTATTGTTTTTTAGATAAATCACCTTTCGTTACAGGCGTACAATGATGGCCGCCGAAAATAATGTTTTAAGTTTTGCCTTTTTTAATAGCTAAAGGATTAAAATTTTACTTAAAAAATGTTCCTAAGCTAAAAAGTCTTCCTTCTGATGTTCAACTTCCTCGCTTCAGGTTCTTTTCCAAAACACTAAATAAGTATTGAAATGAAATTCTTCATTTTTATAAGTTTTTTCGACTTTTTCTTTTAGTTGATTTAATTTTCAATTCTAATTACCGTAATGCCTTGCTATTTCATGCGGCATTTAAACTCGAAATTTCGAATTTATGCCTACGCAATAAACACGTAAAAACAATATTTTTTGGAAAGTGATAAATGCGGCATTTATTTTCGAAATTTTGAAAATAAGCATGCTATTAAAACCCAAAAAAAAGTGAAAAAAATAAATAAATTTATTGAATTTTTTAATTAATTATTTTATTTATTTTTTAAATACATCATTAATGCTGCATTTAATCCGAAAGAATTTAATTTTAGATGACAAAAAAATTTAAAAATTTTGAATCATTTTCGAGAATAAATGCCGCATTTATCACTTTTCAAAAATATTCAAAAATACAATGTTAATGCGGCAGTTAAAATCGAAATTTTGGATTAAATTGCAATGCAACAAGCTGCAAGGCATTATGGTATTATTCCTCAAAATTTTATTAATTTTGTGCTTAGAAGTTAATTTTCAAAGAAGAAAATTGTGAATAAAAGTTTTTAATTTTGTTGAGAAAAGATTTTTTCTTGATAAAATTGATTTTTTTGTCGAAAAGTTTTCGCTGTGGGTACAAGTTATTTTATTGTGGGTACTAGGTTGACCCATATAATTTCAAATAGATTTAATTTTTTAACCTTTATAAGAAAAAACTAGGAGTCTCTGAAAAAAATTACTCTTGAATTCACGTAATAAAAATAGTTTTAAATCTTCTAAAAAAATTCGTAAAATTCGTACTTTTTATCCATTTTGAAATTTAACCTTTCCTGAATAATAACGTTACGTTCATCATGTTTGGTGATTAAACTAAATCTAAAAAGTTTGATTAAAGAATTCAAACCATAAAATTTAATAATGGTAATGGTTACGTTTAATTATTTTCATTTTTTTTAAATTCAATAGTGGAAAATAATTATTTTTTTTGAAAAAAAGAACTAGTTGTGATAAAAATATGAGAAAATTTAATGCAAATATATATGCTTTTATTTTTTTTTACTGTGCCACAATTAAAAATGTGACATAATTTTGTGACTTAAACAAAATTAAATTATTATTAAAATAATGAAATAAAATCCGTTCTTAAAATTTTTTGTGATAATGATAAAATGTGATTTAATTATGGTGTGACTCTAATGAGAGATGACTGCAATAATTTTTTTTTTAATACAATATTTTTGTGTTTAAAAGTCGTTTGTGGCGAAGAAAAACGTGCTTGAAGGGAAAAGTTTCCTTATTGTTCTGAAGAGATATTTCATTGTGGGGAAACAATAATCTCTAATCAAATCTTTTTAGAAACGTTTCTCAAAAATATTTACTTGACTAAAAAAAATTTTAGAACTTAAAATGTAAGAGGCTGACTAAATGTATAATAGTTTTATCGAATTATAGTTGTGGGTAAAAATTCTAAATTAATTAGAAAATGTTTAATCGTAAATAAATTTGATAGCTTGTAAATAAAATAATTTGCCCATCCTTATTTCTATTGAAAAAGAAATAGATAAAAGAGGAAAAAAAAAATTTATTTTGTCAGTTGAATTTTTGCCTTTAATAAAACGTTAAATAATAATTCCCGTACCGGAATATTGCCATACTTATTGGGAACTTAGCTCGTCGCGCACTCATATCCGTATTGTACAGCTTTCTGAATAAATTACAAACAATATAAATTTTATCAAAAAAATATTTATTATCTAAATTATAGATTTTATTATTAAACAAATATCTTTAGGCTTGCTAATTTTTGCTCCCTAATTCAATTTTTAGACGATCAGAGATTTTTCATTTAAGTCAACACAAGTAGGTAAGCTTAATTCGTACTAACTCTTAGTGCAATTACTATCTAAACGTTATTTAGAATTTCTAAATCGAAAAACTGTCAAAATAACGATTTCAAATAAATGGTTTAAAAATAAATTTGTAAAATTGTGAAATTTTTTAATCTCACATTCCAAAAACATAAAAAGGTCAATTAAATTATTTTGAATCATTTTACTGTTTTATTTTTTAAATAAATAATGATTCAAAAATTTTAAAAGAAGGGCTCTGGATCTTAATAGAAAAAAAAATGAAAGCCAAGAACCAGTAACAGTTTTTAACAGTTTTTTTCAGAAAAAAGGTTTTTACAATAGAATTATTTTTATGAACAGGTTTTTAATGATGGGAACAAATTGAGAATATATTAGCGTACTAGCGTTTATACTTAAATTCGAATATACGACTTTTTGAAGATTATGATTTATTTTGACTGTGACAATTAATAAAGTTAATTTTTGACAGTAATTATTAGACAGTTATTAATTTGACAAAAAAAAGTTGACACAATTTTTTTCAAAAAAAAATTATTTTGACGAATTAAATATTTTGACATTTTTATAAATAAATTTTCGACAAAAAAATAATTATTTAAATTTATATTCAATCATTAAACTTATATTTTTTAAATAATCTAATAATTTATTTTTATCAAAATCATTCAACATTTCGCCTAATTTATTTTCAAAAATAACATATTTCTTTGCCTCTTAAATGTTTCCACTGTAGAAAGTCTTATATTTAAATTCTCACAGTTAACGTCAATAAAACTCAATAAATGTGGATTTGTCTTAAAAGTTGATTGAATTCCATGATTCCAACTTTCCAGGTTGTTATTAGTTCTAGGCACTCCTAATTTTGTTCTCTCAACACAGTTCCACCAACTAATATCAAATCTAGGCTGCTTACGAATTGGATTTTTTCTAAGCCCTGGCTTTTCAATATAGTTTTCCTCGAAATAATTAAAAATTTTTGACATTTTATTGGGTGCTTATTGTTTTAATAGCGAAAAAGCCGAGATTAAAAACTCACAGGGAACAAAAGCTAAACAAGCTAACATTTTTGTGTAAAGTCGAATATTATTTTCTTGTATGTTTAAATCATTATAATCGTTAACCAGACAATTGTCTTGAATATGTCGCCAAATACTCTTTTTTAAATGAAAAGTCAGTAGTAATACCTGGCAATATTTTTCAGCATCTATTATTGGCTGATTTTCGTCTAAACTCCAGATTATCGATTTTCTTTGAATTCCTATTGGTTGCACATAAATTATCGATTATTTCGGACAAAATAACCATGTCACCATTCGATGACCCCCCTCTTCGACGAGGGGGACCCTACATTAATTATCAGCCAATAATAGATGATGAAAAAATTATAATTAGTTTTACCAATTAGTTAACAGATGGTGTTTTTTCAACCAGAAAAAAATTAATTTCTTAAAAAAACAAAAAAAAAATTAATCCGATTAAAGCTTTTTTTTTATGATAAAATATTTTAAATCACCGCATGATAACTTAATCTAATTATTATAACTCATCCATAAAATTCTTTAATGACTAACTTTCGGATTTAAATTTTTTTGAGTTATCGAAATTCTTAGACAGATAATCCAAATCCTCTATTCCTGAAGCAACAATATTTTTTTAAATTTAACGAATTTTATTTTTTTTTCTTCTATAAAAATAAATGTTTTTTTTATTATCTAAAATTTTAAATAAAAAACTCTAAAAAATGAATCACAAATGTGTTTTTTGTTCATTTATGCTTTTTCCTTGTGATTGTCCAAGTTGTAAAAACGGGAAAAATTTGCAACAATGTTTAAAATGTTTCCTTAGAGATGTTGAAAGAAAAAAATTCATCAAGAGTAAAATTTCTTTTCATTTCTAAAATTAATATTTTATTTAATTTTTTTATTTTCAAAGAAGTGGATGAAATAGTATTTGATTTGACAGTTCTTAATAGTAACGAACAAATACACTCAAATGAAAGACTCATAAATATTTATACTGTCTTAAATTTAAATCAAGTGAAAATCGAACAACTAAGGGAAATAACAATCGAAAAAATTCGCTTTATGGAGAATATTTACCAAAACCAAGAAAGAGAAAGTTTTTCGCAAGACGATGTCTATGAATATTTTCCTAGTAATCAATTACAACAAGAAAGACAGAGTTCATACCAAGACGATGTCTATGAATATTTTCCTAGTAATCAATTTGAACAAGAAAGAGGAAGTGTTTCCCAAGACGATGTCTATGAATATTTTCCTAGTAATCAATTTGAACAAGAAAGAGGAAGTGTTTCCCAAGACGTTGTCTATGAATATTTTCCTAGTAATCAATTTGAACAAGAAAGAGGAAGTGTTTCCCAAGACGATGTCTATGAATATTTTCCTAGTAATCAATTTGAACAAGAAAGAGGAAGTGTTTCCCAAGACGATGTCTATGAATATTTTCCTAGTAATCAATTACAACAAGAAAGACAGAGTTCATCCCAAGACGATGTCTATGAATATTATCCTGGAAATCAATTGGAAAGGTTTTAATTGTGATGTATCAGTGTTAGTTAAAAAAAAAATATGTAAAATTAGAATAAAATTCAATTATTTAGAATATTTTTAATTTGTAGTTGTTGTTCGTTTTTTTTTAGTTCTAGTTAGTTTTATTTTTTTTAAAAATAAACTTTATTAAAAATTAGGGTTTGATGACTAAATAATACAATCACTACGAAATATATAAGTCAAAATTAAAATACTTTTAAAAAAATTTTACATAGTTTTTTTTTTTTTTACTTTTCGAACAAAAGCTTATAAATTTTCGAAAAAAAAAATTCTGTTTATTTATTGAATAGAATTAACCTCCAAATTTTGATAACTAATTATAAAATTAAAGTAAATAAAATTAAAGTAGTTAAGTAACCGTTTTACTCAATTTTAACACAAGGAGATAATTTTAAAAAAAACCCATTTAACTTTTTGTTTTTGATTCACACAAGATTTGTAATCTCAACTTCAAAAAAGGATCTCTAAAATAATTTTTTTTTATTTAATAAATGACTTTCAAATAGAAGTTTCTGAATTTTATAATATAATTACTAAAATATTAATTAAATAATTACTATCATCAACAACAAAAACAAAAAAAAATCTTATAATATTTTTATTTTTCTTAATTGTTCCATTTTTAATTAAAATTTTTAATTTTTTATTTGTCCATTAAACGATTTTTAGAACATTCAACAAAAAAAAATCAACATTTTTAACATACAAATACTTGCAAAACTAGTTATAGGCGAATTCGGTGATGATCTAGTATTAGTCATTAATGTAGATAAAATCTAGCTAACTTATTTCAATCATTTAAAACGAATGACTTAAGGAGAAGTGTTTATAACTGATTTGAGTTCTCATTTTTAATTACATGATTTATATTTTCAATTATTGTAAATATAAATATCGTATCTGAAATTATATATGTTTTATTTATTATTTGACTCAATGTATATTTATTGATTAATAAAACATAACGTTTTGTATTTAAAAAATTTTGATACCTTAAGAGGTTGGTTTAGGTTTTTAAGGCGGTTATCCTGAGACAGTCTTTTAGACTTAATTAAAATTTTATTATGGTTTTTTATTTATGCTTATTGATTTTTGTGAAAGCAATGACTAATACGACATTTAAATTTTTATAAGCTAAGAACAAACAAGAGTTTATGATTTGGTTCACCTTACTCTTATTGCTATCATAATTAATGATCAATTCAATAGTTTTGGAATATTTGTTTCATAAAAAAAATTATTTTAAATAATTTTAAAATCTATTAATTTTAGTAATTTTCATTAAACAAAAAAAAAAATTTTTTTTTGGATTAAAATTATAATTTTCAAAAAAAGTAAAAAGTCAAAGTTTATTTTTTTATATATTGATTAGAATAAAAACTTCAAATTTAGAAAAGTAATTATAAAATTGAAGTTATTAAAATTTAAGTAGTGTTTCAATAAGTACAGGTTTGATTAAGTAGGTGTTTTACTCGATATGTCAGCAAGAGATAATTTGGAAAATTATCTTAATTTTTTAATTCACAAAGGATTTCTATTTTTTGACTCCTGATTAGATGTTCTTGACGCTATCAACATAGCTTTCCATCCTAAATATTAAAAACATCATCAGATCTTGTTTTAGTGAATTATATTTTTGCAAATAAATAAAAAAAAAAATTAGGGTTCTTAGACATCTATTTTTGAGTTTTTTTTTTAATCCTTTTTACTCGATTTAGAACTCTTTCATGATCTAAACATTTTGTTGTAAAAGAGTAAACAAAATAAAAAAATAATTTTATTAGTCTTTCATAGTAAGAAATTTAAAGGTAAAAAAAATTAAA
>NTPY01000481.1:2779-17920 GCA_002922825.1 Brachionus calyciflorus | reverse complement strand
ATTGAATTAATTTCGACAGTGACATCAAAAACAATTTATATTCAAAAAAATAAAACAGTACACTGTTCGAACATTTTTGGAAAACATTTTTGTTCGAACACGCCGTTAACTTATTTTAGCTTTGTACTGTATCAAGTTTAATAAAAGTTCTTGCTCAGTTGCTCATGCTCAAAAATGTAATAACTTTTAAATGGAAATAGATTTTAAAACCAACAAAAGAAAATAATAAAAATTTCTATACGAATAGAGCCGTTAACGATTGGAACAAGTGCCAAACAAATAGTGTTCAAACGTTCAAGATAATCGACCGACATGAGGAGATCAACTTAGTACAAGGAGTGAAGCTGGCCACAAGTTTAAAGCTAAGAAGACAACGGTGTCCGATTAAAAAAACAAGTGTCAAAAAAGCAATATCAAAAAATCACTGTATCAATTAAGCAAAATTAAAATAGCAATAAATTAAAACTAAAATAAAAAAGCAGTGTCAAAATAAAATTTATTAAATAAAGCAAAGAAAGTTAATTATAGAATATATTGATTAAAAAATAAAGCGAATTAATTAAAGTACATTTTTCTAGTAATTTTTTTTAGTATCAATTAAGTAGCAAATTTTGAATTGATTATAAATCAAATTAATGACAGATTATGCAAAAAATCAAATTTTTTTTCTTTGTCATAGCTGGCAATCAATTCTTGAATTCGTTGATCTTCAATTATATACTTTGGTTTACGTCTAAATGGGACACCTGTCTTTAACTTGACTATTTTAGACTCTACAGTATTTTGTTCATTTATCAAAGCATAAATCAAAGTATAAACAGACGGATGACTTGTTAACATTTTACTGAAGACATGATGCCATGTTTCACAATAATTATTTGTTCTTGGCAAACAATTCTTTACTCTAGAATAAACGTTCCAAAGTGATATTGAAAACATCGGCTCGTCTCTGAAAGAAATAATTTTATTAAAACGACCTCTTTTGGTTTTTTCTTGACCTAAATAATATTTTTCAATGTATAAATAGAAATCATTGATTTTTTCATTTTTTAGAAAATCTGACATATTAGCCTTAAGCTCATTAAAAGCTGGAATCACGTCTTCAATTGGTAAAAAAACTAACATTTGGGGAATTTTTAAACATCTATTTATCTCTTTGTTTAAACGACAATCTACAGTAAGACCCAAATCTTGAATTTTAGATCGCATTGATTTTCTAAAATGAAAATAACATCCATTAACAATCGATCCTGGAAATACTTTCTTTACTGCGTTTAAAAAAGCCAATTCAAAATCAACATTGAACGATATTGGATCTTTAGATAAAAACGACTTAATGACAAAAAGCATTTTTTCATAAATAGCTTGATTTTTTCTTGGTAAAAGCACATATAATACTGGGACTGGACAACCTTCAACGAGAGCATGCATAGTGTACAATTGAACAAAGAGTTTCGGACAAACTTTAAAAGTCCCGTCGCAAAAAATGTGATTATTTTCAAAAATTTCTAAATTTTTTCTTGTACCAAAAATAAAAAAACGCTCATAATCCATATTACCACTATCATATAAAAGAAAATTTTCACCCTTTATAGTAAATTGTAGTGGTTCTGGTATAAGAATTTCTGCCAAACTACTGGGTTCTGGTGGAAATTGTGGTCTTGATTTTTTTTTCTCTCTATTAATCACTAAACGATCAGCCTCGTATGACGGTAATTTTGCCAAAACTTCGTCGGAATAATTAAAATTAGCTACATTGTTTAAAATTTTTCTGGGAGGCTCATCAGCTAAACTGGCTTTTGTTTTTAATATACGTCGTCTTTCTTTTAAAAGAAGCGAATCGGTAGACTCAATATCAGAATCATCAATGTGAACTTCATTTAATATTTCAAAGTCATACTGTTCACCTATTGTTTTACCATTAGTTCTACCAGTAGCATTACAATGAGCTAAACTACAACGCCAATTGAATGGTGGATTAATTTTTTTAGGATTTGATAGACGATAAAAATGTCCTTTGAAATGTAATTGAGGATATTTTTTTTGAGATAAGGTTATTTGTGCTTTTGAAGAGTCAATATTATTTAGAGTAAGATCACTTAGTAAATTGCTTAAGTTTTCCATGTCTAAAAAAATTTAAAAATTATATGATTAAGCTAATTTAGCGGTTATTATTTAGAAAGAAAAATGACTCTGCTTTTTTGACACTTATATTTTGAAACTTGCTTTTTTAAATTTGCTTTTTTAACACTTATATTTTGACATAAGCTTTTTTGATCATGCTTTTTTTTTTTTTGCTTTTTTGACACTGCTAAATTAACATAAATATTTTAATCTTAGCTATTTTAACATAGACTCGTATATGAAATAATTTTAAGAATTTTAATAATTTACAAAATTGTTTAGTCATTAAATAATTTTAAATTTATTACAGAAAGGATAAAGTTTTAGTCTTTAAATAATTTGATATTTTTGAGTTTAAAACGTTTGAATTAAAACATTGTATGAATATTCGAATTAAATCTTGTTCAGTGTTTATTCTTTCTGTATGATCTTCCAGATTTGATTTGAATATACACACTCTAAAATCTGAATAAATACAATGTTGGGTAGAACGAAAATGTAGGCCCACAACATTATCATCTATTATAGGTTTAAAATTCTTTATCTTATACAAATGTTGATAAATTCTAGTAGCTAAACTTTTAGATGTTTCACCAATGTAGTATCTTTTACATTTAATGCACAAAATAATGTATACAACATTTTTTGTTTGACAATTGCTGCTATCCATTAATGGTAAAATTCGATTATTTACTATTAGATGATTAGAGTTATAAATGTAAAAACATATTTTACAATTTTTCATATTAAATTTCATAGTATAACATGACTTAGGACCAAAATCAACTTGACAATTATGGATAGTAATGAGAGCTAAATTAGGCATTATTCTATAGAATATGAAAGGTCTATAAGAGTTTAGCCAATTAAATTCATTTTTTAGCTGATTGAATTCATTTTTTATGACTATTTCAAGTATTTCTGTGTTCTTATCATAAATTAATCCTGTCTTTATTACATTTTTTGAATTAATGTCTTGTTTTGTTTTATAGTTTAGCAAACTATCTCGTTCTAATCTACAAATTTTATTCAATACGGAACATACAAAATTAAAATCATAACCTCTTTTAATTAGAGAGAGGGAACTTTTAAAAGAAAAGAAAAGATAATCGATAAAATCCGTACATATTCTCCTTATCCTACTAATTAGAGAATAAGGGATATTTTCAAAAATATGAGATGGATGGTTTGAAATAGGAAGAAGATAAGAGCCACAATTAGTAGGCTTTACAAAGAGTTTCGTTTTAATCTTATTTAAAAATTTATCATAAGAAATACTTAAATCTAAAAATTGAACGTCTCTATTATAATTTATATTTATTTTTAAATAAATAAATTGCTGTTTAAAAAATTCTAAATTTAATTCGGACATTGAAATTATAAAAACATCATCTATAAAACGAGCATAAATTAATATATCTTTAATAGTGCTAAGCCAATACATTTCTAAAATATATATATAAAGGTTAACTAATGAGGGACCGCACTTACATCCCATAGCTATGCCCTTTAACTGTCTAAAAAATTTTTTATTAAAGATAAAATAATTATTTTGAAATATTAATTTTAAAATAAAAAATAAAGCATAGGCTGTAAGTAGAATAGGGTTCAATTTATCTTTCATATATTCAGTCAAGACATAGCATGCATGTTCAGGATCTACACTTGTGTATAACGACTCAAAATCTCCTGAAAATATGTTAGGTTCAATTTTAATAAATAACTTATTTAATTGTTGAAGTAATTGCTGAGAGTCCTTTAAGATATGATTAATTTTCTCTACCTCAGGTTTAAGTAAAAGATCAATGAATTGACATAACTTTTCTGTCGGAGTATTTTTACAATTAATTATTGGTCTAGTACTAAATTTAGTTTTATGTACTTTAGGCATTATTCTAAATTTTCCTAAATTTTTCTTTGAATAATATTTAAAACATGGAATTCTATCACCATTTATCAAACTAGTTTGTTTCTTAGAGAGGATTAATTGAGAAAGAACTTCAAGCGATTGATTAAGACTCGGTTGATTAATAATTTGGCTACTCATATTTGCGATTAAGATCTCCTGGTAAATAATATTTAATAAACTTTATTTAAAAATTTTTGTAATAATTAAATTGCCCGATAGTCCTATTTCGCCACAAATTGGCTTCTTCAGGGGATCTAAATATTTACAAAATTGAAATTTAAATAAAAAAGTTTTACAAAAATTACTAATTTTAAAAAAATACATTTTTAATTTATAAAAATTATTGTTTCGAGTAGCCAAAAAATAAAAAAAAAAAATTTTTGTATATGAAATAATTTTAAGAATTTTAATAATTTACAAAATTGTTTAGTCATTAAATAATTTTAAATTTATTACAGAAAGGATAAAGTTTTAGTCTTTAAATAATTTGATATTTTTGAGTTTAAAACGTTTGAATTAAAACATTGTATGAATATTCGAATTAAATCTTGTTCAGTGTTTATTCTTTCTGTATGATCTTCCAGATTTGATTTGAATATACACACTCTAAAATCTGAATAAATACAATGTTGGGTAGAACGAAAATGTAGGCCCACAACATGGTTTTTTCGATAATTCTTTTAAATTTAGTTTTTTTTAGCTTTTTATTTTTTTTTATTAATATGCTTTATTTTTTTGTTATAAAAATTTATTTGTTTAAACATTCATTAGGATCTTAAAAAGTCTAATTAAATCCTATTTAAAGTAAATTCATATTTTTTCAGATTCTTTTACGATGCCAAAAATTCTTGATTTTTATTTTTCAGGATAATAAAAGTAACTTAAATAATTTTAGGTTACTTATAAAAGTAACTTAAATAAGTAACCTAAAATTTCTTAAAATTTCTTGTTCTGAATATTTATAATTTAATTTAAGTTTTTATTACGATCTTAAAAGATCTTATTAGATCTTAAAATCCCAAATCATAAACCTTAGATGACAAAAAAACTATGAATTCTATTAATTATTATATAATAAAATCCAATTTTTTTTTCTAATTGAACTTTTAATTCTTCATCATGCTTGGTATTGGTTTTACGATTCTTAAGTTATCAAAAAAAATAACAAAGGAAAAGAATTTTTTTTTAAAAAATCCTCCGAAAAAAGTAAATATGGAAATCTTGACAATTTTTATTCATGTTTATAAAATGATGATTTTAAAATCCTTACCAAGTATAATAGAGACATAATTGAACTACTAAATAAAAAAGTTTGACTTAAAATCTCCTATTACTTATAGGAGTTTTTCACTTTTTTGCTTAATTACATGAGTTTTTCAAGATAATTAAATGAGTTTTTAGAATTAATCATTTTTTAAACTAAATATCTTTAATACCATAGATTCGAAAAATACTTTTTTCTAGGTATTTTCGTAAATAATTTTTATCGGTGAACTTCGGTGAACTATTGGGAACTATGGGGAACTTTGGTGAACTATCGGGAAATTCGGTGAAATTAAAAAGTCGGGGAAAGATCATGAACGTTCACAATTGGAACACGTGAATGACCACATCAGTATAATCAATTAGAAAAATTGAAAAAAGAAAAAAATATCACGGATTTTATAAATTAATAATTCTTTTAATTTAGTCGAATGGGAAGGAACGTTTAAAATTTGGTGCTATTATCTTATTTTATTCAAGACTTGTGCAATTAAACCAAAAATACCGAAAAATTTTATTCATTTTAAATAATGATAGATTTTGACCGTTTTTTGAGTATAACTTTTGATTAGAAGGTCGCATAAAAATCTTATATTTATCATATTTATCAGAATTTATTAAGCTTTAAAACGTGTTATTATGAGAGTAAAAAAAATAATATTAGATATGGGGACATTGAGGTTGAAAAGATGGGGTCAAGATCAAGATGTTTGTTTTCGGTAAATGCTTCATATGAATATGGTACATAGCATCTTTAATAAGGAAAGTAAATAGTCTGTCTGTACAAAATTTCATTGCTTCTAAGTATTTTTAAGATACTTCCTAAATATTTTTTTTGAAAATAAAAACAAGACAAACATTTTAGAACCGTTAAAAAAAATGAAAAAAGTTTTAAAGAATGATTTACCAGTCGCAAATATTTTTTAAGGGTTTGTTTTTTAACTGCTAACATTATAAACAGGGTTTGGAAAATTTTTACCATTATATAAATCTGTATGATTATAACAAGTCTTAACAAACATTATTTGGTCTTAAATTGAGTGTGCCTAACAAACGCACACACAAAAATTTTCAACGCACAGTCAAAAATTTTTTAGCAAACACAAATTTTTATTCTAACATTCATCAACTGAACAACGCACATAAAACTTTTTAACATACAAAATTTAACAATTCCAACGCACATAAGAGTTTAATTTTAAAAACTGATTAACAAACATTTTTTTCATTTCAACATACATATTTAATTCATAAAATTAATAAACCCCAAGACTAAAATCGTAAAAAACTACGATGAGAAGCGTTAATATACTTGACATAAGAGTTCTAGTCCGAATTTTAACAAGGACTCGGTCACTTGGCAAATTATACTAGATATTGAGTTGGATCCTCAATATTTTTTACAAGATGTCTGGTAAGCATCATAAAATGCCATCTCTAAAATATTTGTTGATTTAAAGTATTGATCTGCTACTTTTATTTTGTTGGTATTTTATTGAGATTAGCTCGATATTACTCAATGATGAACAATCATTTTAATACAATCAAATATCCGAATTCGAAAGCTAAAATGGCTGGTAAAAGCTTAGGTAAAAAAAGCTTTTCCAAAAATTAGAAAATAACTCTTATAAATTTCTAAAGTATTATAAGAACAAGCCTTTAATTGTATTTTTTTTATTTTTCTTCAATCAATCGACTAAATTCAATATTCAATTAAAAATTTATAAAAAAAAATTTTTTAAATAATTTTAATCTATTTAGCGCACAAATTTGTGCGTTTTTAATATGTGCGCTGAATTTGTGCGTAAATAAGTTTTTGTTTGTTTGCTGAAAAGTTCTGTTTGTGCGTTTAAAAAAAATTTATGTTCGTTTAAATAACAGTCCCGTCCTAAATTATATGAAAAAATGTTTCTCATTAAAAATATAAGAATTTTTCTCCAAAATTATATTTTTCTAAGACCCTGATGTTTTCCTAAATTTTTTCTTGTACCAAAAATAAAAAAACGCTCATAATCCATATTACCACTATCATATAAAAGAAANGTAGTAAAATCTTTTATTTTTCAGTTTTTGAAATTTTAAATAAAATATTGGTGACCCGGGCTATCCGGCGAGCACCAAAAACACGAATGGAGAAGAGTCAGAGCTAAATGGTCAGTCATGCTGGAAAACCAACTCAATTCGGTGGCATACTTCAGCTTCATCTTGCTTACCAACATCTACAAGCACCTTTACAACATCAGCGTTCACTACGTCGAATCCGCTGCTAACCCAGCGGACGCTCCCTCACGATCGGGAGCACAGCACTGGCGTAGCCAATCTTACGCTATTTCGTAGTGCGAACGCCTATAAATAGTTGTCGTTTTTATTTTAATTTTCATCTTTTCCACTTTTGTATAATAAAAAACTACTGGCCCGAGTCCATCGGCGACCAGTAAAAACATTTTTTTTTCTATCTGATTAAGAATCTATCTATTTATTTTTTTAAATTCATGTACTCAATAGTTTGATATTGAAATAATTTTGTCTTAATGTTTTGAATTGAGCGAATCGAGCGAATTGATCAATAACTTCAGTTAACCGGTAATAGTCCTCGTTTATATCATAGTGGTTATGAAAGTGCTTATGGTAAAAAGGAAAGATATTTGGTAATAAAGTGAGCCTCAACAAGAAAATATTCTCATTATTCTAGATGAATTTTTGTTTTTTATTTATATAGTGATGGGTCCTAACTAAGCTAAGTAAGCTAAGCCAGCTAAAAATAAGCTAACTAATTTTAGTTAGCTAAAAAAGAAGCCAACTTAAATTTAGTTAGCTAAAAATAAGCTACCTAATTTTTAGTCAACTAAAATTTAGCTAACTAAAAATTAGCCGGCTAAAAATAAGCTAACTAAATTTGAATAAAAACATTGTATGAATATTCGAATTAAATCTTGTTCAGTGTTTTTTCTTTCTGTTTGATCTTCCAGATTTGATTTGAATATACACACTCTAAAATCTGAATAAATACAATGTTGGGTAGAACGAAAATGTAGGCCCACAACAATATCATCTATTATAGGTTTAAAATTCTTTATCTTATACAAATGTTGATAAATTCTAGTAACTTTTAGATGTTTCACCAATGTAGTATATTTTACATTTAATGCACAAAATAATGTATACAACATTTTTTGTTTGACAATTGCTGCTATCCATTAATGGTAAAATTCGATTATTTACTATTAGATGATTAGAGTTATAAATGTAAAAACATATTTTACAATTTTTCATATTACATTTCATAGTTTAACATGACTTAGGACCAAAATCAACTTGACAATTATGGATAGTAACGAGAGCTAAATTAGACATTATTCTATAGAATATGAAAGGTCTATAAGAGTTTAGCCAATTAAATTCATTTTTTAGCTGATTGAATTCATTTTTTTTGGCTATTTCAAGTATTTCTGTGTTCTTATCATAAATTAATCCTGTCTTTATTACATTTTTTGAATTAATGTCTTGTTTTGTTTTATAGTTTAGCAAACTATCTCGTTCTAATCTACAAATTTTATTCGATACGGAACATACAAAATTAAAATCATAACCTCTTTTAATTAGAGAGAGGGAACTTTTAAAAGAAAAGAAAAGATAATCGATAAAATCCGTACATATTCTCCTTATCCTACTAATTAGAGAATAAGGGATATTTCAAAAATATGAGATGGATGGTTTGAAATAGGAAGAAGATAAGAGCCACAATTAGTAGGCTTTACAAAGAGTTTCGTTTTAATCTTATTTAAAAATTTATCATTAGAAATACTTAAATCTAAAAATTGAACGTCTCTATTATAATTTATATTTATTTTTAAAAAAATAAATTGCTGTTTAAAAAATTCTAAATTTAATTCGGACATTGAAATTATAAAAACATCATCTATAAAACGACCATAAATTAATATATCTTTAATAGTGCTAAGCCAATACTTTTCTAAAATATATATATAAAGGTTAACTAATGAGGGACCGCACTTACATCCCATAGCTATGCCCTTTAACTTTCTAAAAAATTTTTTATTAAAGATAAAATAATTATTTTGAAATATTAATTTTAAAATAAAAAAAAAAGCATAGGCTGTAAGTAGAATAGGGTTCAATTTATCTTTAATATATTCAGTCAAGACATAGCATGCATGTTCAGGATCTACACTTGTGTATAACGACTCAAAATCTCCTGAATATATGTAAGGTTCAATTTTAATAAATAACTTATTTAATTGTTGAAGTAATTGCTGAGAGTCCTTTAAGATATGATTAATTTTCTCTTCCTCAGGTTTAAGTAAAAGATCAATGAATTGACATAACTTTTCTGTCGGAGTATTTTTACAATTAATTATTGGTCTATATTAAATCAAAATAAAATTTATTCTTAATAAACTCAAAGAAAATCCTTTTTTTAAAATTAATTTTATTAAAATAAACTAAATGTCAGAGTTTATGAGTTTCTGTACTTCGCAGATGTGTTTTTTTATTTTTTAAAACCTATTTTTTAAGCAAAAAAAAATTAGCCAAGCAAGCTTAATTTTAGCTAACTAATTTTTAGCTAACTAAAATTTAGCTAGCTAAATATTAGTAAGCTAAAAATTAGCTAACTTATTTTAAGTTGGCTAAAAGTTAGCTAATTAAAAACTAAGAAAAACTCCCATCACTAATTTATATCTTTGCTAAATAATTTTTAAATATAATTTTAAAGGAAAACTTGTTTTATTTTTTCCAGTAATTGGTAACACCAAAAACCAGTAGTGACTCTCATAATTTATATTCCCTTTTTTGTCATTTAAGATTTTAGTTGTTACCAAAAAAATTATTGATACAATTTATTATCGATTCAAAATTGAAGAACTAGAGCATGTGCCAGTTGTAAGAAACATTTAATATAAATTTAATAAAGCGTTTTTTTGTTGTTTTCGTCTTTTTTTGTAGTATTCCAAATAAATCTTAATAACTTTAAATTAATTTCCTTAATTAGAGTTTTTATTTTTATAAAATGTCGTTATGAACCAAAGTTTACTCAATAAAAATGTTTTGACTATTGTTATTCTTTCTAACATATTAAACTAATCGATATCCCATAGAAAAATGGCTTATTTGATTTTTCCTATTGCATTTTCAACGTTTTTGACGACATTCCTTTTTTTTTAAATAAAACTTCTAATACTTTAATGTCTTCAATTGGGTCTAGATTTATCACATCTACAATAACTGTTTTTTCCCGATTAATTCTGCCTCCTGAAATTTCCCCCCACTCGTCAAATTCTTGGAAAAATAATTCAATAGATAATTTATCATTTAGATATCCTACTATATCATCAGCATCAGCATACGCTGTCAATTTTATTTCTTTTTCTTCTAAACCATAAATTTTATAACCTTTTATATTTTTATTTTGCTTTATCCTAAGCATTAATTCTTCAATAGAAATTATGTTAAACATCATTGATAGCGTAAAATCTTGCTTAATTCCAGATCTAATTATAATCGATAGAGTTTCATAATATTTATTACAATCTTAGCCGTGGAATTATTATACAGCATTGTGAAAAAGTTAAGAAACGCACTCAGTTTAGAAAAAAAGGTAACTTGACCGATTCTTAGGGTTTTGTAGATGCACTGTATTACTGATCAACGTCATTTACCGTTTTTACGTTTACGGTTTTTGTAAATTTTTATATTTGGTCTTTTTAATTTATTTATTAAAAAGAATTTGAAAAAGTAAATTTAAAATTAAAATAGCGTTTCGACGACCTCAAGCTGGATTAGATCTTTTTTTATTCCACCTAAATTTTGACATATTTTGACTATAAAATTGGTACAGTCACGTCGCATCAATTCGGACCTCATTTATCCGAGTTTTTTAGGTTCACTTTTTGTAATATTAAATAATGTTAAATTTAGTTTTTTAATTGAACAAAAAATTTGTATAAATTCGGAGAATTGGATAAGAAAAGGATATTATTAACCACGGTTACATGATAGCCTTAAATTTTCTTTTTAATCAACTCATATGAAAAATTTTAGTAAAAAATTATTTAAAAATTGTAGCTTTTTTTGTTAACTCTTGTACGTCCAAAGTAATATTTTTACACAAAAGGCCTAGCTTGGTCAGTTTTGACACAATGAGAAAAAAAAATGGTTACCCATAAAATACATTTATTATTACCCTATTACCTTGTTAATAAGCGCTCTCCTAAATCTCCCTTTTTCTAGAAGAATGGAAAGCAGATTTAATTTTGATATAACTATATAGGCCATACTAGAGTTTATCGGATAAGTCAAATCAAGAGACCAAATTCGTTCTTATTCAGTATGATTTCAACCTTAAAAAGAGCGATTTTTAGTCGATTATAAGCAAGGCTTCACGGTAGTCATTACTGGCACTATTACCATTCCCGTAAAAGAGAAATTTTCCGTCAAAAAAATTGATTTGGTTGTAATAAAAGTGTAACGTCAACCGTAACCGTAAGTTTCATCAAATTTAAAATTTTTTTAATTTCTTCAATAATTTTTCAATATGGGTTACGGTTGACGTTACACTTTTATTACAACCACTGTAGAAACAATAACAGGTTTGCTAGCGCATTTGGGTGGCTATCGTTCCCGTAAATATTTTACAAAAGAAAAGGAACTACTATGCAAATCTTAAATGCCAGAAAACTTTATTTGACGGCTGATGACGTCACTTAAGAAATTAAACAAAACAAAATTGTGATACTATTTTCAAAAAATGTGGAAAAACAGTCTCGAAAATTCAGTTTTTTAGGGACAATATCCGAATAATATATACCGAAAAGAAATTTATGAAAAAAATCGAGTTGAAATTTCTTAGGTTTTTAGAATACAAGTTTAAATTATTTATAGACACATAGTTAAGCAATGTTTGCGCTTTGTCTTCTAAAAAAGAGAAAAAAAACAAGAATTTTATTGTGGTTAAATCAAAAAGACATAAGCATGTTTAATCTCCAAATTTAAGGTATTACTTGCCATTTACAAGTAGTACCCTTTTTTATATTTTAAATATCTAGTAAAAGAAAATTTAAATTGTTTGATTTGACTTTCTAAAGGAGAATCGATAAAAAGGTAAAAATAACTTAAAGAGAAAATTCATACAGAATAGTAGAGATTTATTTCAGAAAAATATAAAATGAAAAATAATTAATTAAAAATTTATTTTAACTTAATGTTTTTTAAACAACTTTCAAAATTGGTAAAGTATTATTTTGAGACTTAAAAAAGGATACAAATTTTGGCCAGCATTTTATGTCTAATAATATTGTTCCTTTTTCTTGATAATTCTGATTATTTGTTTGACTCGAATTTTCGTTTATTGGTATTGGGTGAAGAAAAAGTTTAAATTTAATTGTCTCAGTAAAATTGATTTTAACATCACTAATTAAAAACTTGTTGACATTTTTATCTGAATTTTCATTTAAGCTAATATCAGCACCACAACTAAAACTTGTATTTAAGTTGTTCGTCTTCATTCCATTACAAAATAACGTTTGCATCTGATAAAGACATTCATTTTGAACACTTAGCACATTATTTACTTAAAATTAATTAACAAAATAATTTTTATTCACACGTGTTTTAATGTAAATAAATTTACTTTTTTTTTCAACATCTCTAGCGCCGCGAATTTTACTCATTGGAGATCCACCGTAAAGAAATGCTTTTTGTCGAAGTCTAGAACGATGCCTTCTAAACGTCGGATAAAGAACTTCAGTATAGAAGTCAACTTCTTTGTTGCTTGAGAGACCATTAGTTTGTTTTAAAAATGAATTGAAAAAAAAATTGAAAAAAATTAAACTTAAAGTTAAATGCATTTTTCAGTTAAAAAATTCAAAAGCTTTTTATTTTTTCTAGAATAAACTTTGGCCAAAAGTTATCGTTGATATTTAAACAAAAAAATTGAAGAATGGTATCGTGAAAAGTAATGTGTCTAGAATGTATTTAAATTTAGAAAATTCTTATTATTTTCTTTTTGTTCATACTAAGCTTTAAATTTAACTATAAACACTAAAACAGCTTACTCATTATACAAAATACAAAATATCAACTCCCAAACTTCTAAACTTAAAAACACTTCTTCTTCAAAGATTTTTTTCTTTTTATAATCTTATTTTTTTTTGTTGAAAACACGCTTTGTTATTTTGTTGAAATTGTAAATATCTTTTAGCTAAATCTTTTTGGCTCTCTCATAATTTTTCAATTTTCTGTTCAATTTGAGAGGAAAAATGATCTCAATAGTTTTTTGTTTTTAGTAATCGATCTCATTTTCAAAATTAAAGGCTTAAAATGATTCAACTTGATTATAGGCTTTTAATTTTAAATCCAACAATTTTTTATTAACATCGAATTAAAAACTGTAGTTCTTTATTAACTGTTTTTTTTTATATTTAAATTTTTGATTCGAAAAAAAAAGTTTAAAATTTTTTTTTTCGGTACGGGTCCACTGTTAATTCGATAGAAACGCTCTAATTTATACACTCACATATCCTACAAAATGATCAGCGTATTCTTATGCCATTATTTCTCTAGCTTATAAATCATAAATATTAATCTTTGAATAATTTTATTTTGTTTTATTCTTAAAAATAATTCTTCAAATTCCAAAGTTTAAAGCATCATTGAAAGAGGACAATCCTACTATATTCCCGATTTAATAACTGTAAATAGCGTCTCATATACTTATTTAAAAGAATTTTGACAGAAGAATCATTGTAAATTCTTTTAAACTTTATTAATTATTAAGTCTCCTAATTTGAGGTGTTTAATTAAGACAAAAATATATCTATGCAATCAAAAGCTTTTTTTGCTCAGCAAAATTTGTATTTACAGTCTTCTCGCGATTAAGTCACTGCATCGGTTCTTACAATTTTATCTGGCATAAGCAGAATGTGATAGAATCAAAAAATTAGATAAATATTAAAAGTTCGAGTTTTTGTTTTAACACTAGAAGTACCAAAACGAGTCAAATGACTCGTTGCTATTTTAACAAGCTTAAAATATCCTGTTTAAAATTATCCGGTCAAAAATCTAAAGCTTAAAAATTTTAACAAGATAAAGACGCTTCGCTCCATGTCACTGAGCCGCTCAAAGCATTCTGAAATTCAATAAATTTAATTTTAGAAAAAAAGATTCGTTTAAGAGTTTAAGAATTTTATAATTCATGGATTTTTCAACCTAGTCTATTAAGCCAGGTCGATGATGATTAGGACGAAGATAAAATTAGTTTAGAGAAAAATTTAATTTTTTAATAGTTTTGAATTTTTTAGTCAAAAAATTTTGTTTAAAAATTATCGATTATTGAAGCTATAAAAATTACGTCCAAATTCTAACTGAATGTACTTGCTGTTAAGTTTTGTAATCGAATTTTTAATACCGTATTTTCTTTTCAAAGAACTCCTTAATTTATTAAGTTTTGAATCTTAATAAATTTTCTTAGTAAAAAATGTTTTGTTCTAATTAAATTTTTTTGTATTTATTATTCTAAACTCCTTTTAGTTTAGAACGCGTTAAAAATTTTGAGTAAAATACTTAAAAATTCAAATAGTCTTAAAGATTCAAAAATTTAACCGTTTTGACTGTATAACTATAATATTTGAATTTTTTGCTGTTTTTTCTTTTAGCTACCCATGTCAAATTCTCGGTGGAGAATTCAAGCAGTATGTTTGAGAAAAAATTCTCCAAGAAACTCCAAGAGTTCTCTTAGAGATTTATATTTTTTTTTGAAAATTAGGAGAAATACTAAGAATCTGAAAAATAATTTCAGGAGATTTTCATCAAAATTTTTTTATTTTCTC
>NTPY01000589.1:0-11309 GCA_002922825.1 Brachionus calyciflorus | reverse complement strand
CCATTCTATTTCCTCACCACAGAGTTCAAGTCTTGTTTTGTCTTTTTTGGATCCATTTATTCGCATTATCTGAGTTTTAGAAGGGTTGAATTTTATTCCTGTTCGCATTCCAAAATTTTCACACATTTTAAGAACTTTTTCCATTTTTTTTATTGACTCTGTCATTATTAGCAAGTCATCCGCATACATTAGTATGCCTGTTTTGATTCCATTTATATCAGTAATTAAGTCAGTTTCCATTATTTCATTAATTAAATCTTCAACATAAATTGAGAACAATTTCGGTGAGAGTGGGCCTCCTTGTTTAACACCAACTGTCGTCTTGAATATTGATGAAATTTCATTTTTATTTTTAACAATTGATAGTGAACTTTCGTAATAACTTTTAAGTACTCTCCATATTTCTGGTTCCACTTTTCCTATCAAATTCTTAAGCATAATTTCTCTGATTACCTTATCAAAAGCTTTACTTGCATCAATCGCGCAAATAAACAGTTTCTTCTTTCTTATTTTGTAATGTTGAATTGTTTCGGTCACACAATAAATTCCATGGTTTGTTGAATTTTTCTTTTTAAATCCAAATTGAGTCTGGGGATCCGTATGCTTTTCACTTATTCTAGTCAGTATATACCTTTCAAATACATTTGTAATAGTGTCTGATATTGTAATTGGACGTATGTTGTTTACATCGTCGGTTTGTCCATCGCTCTTTTTAAGTATTGGGAGTATTTTACCTACGTTGAATAAGTATGGCATTTGGTTGTATTTTATCATTTGTTCAATCAATTTTGCGATTATTTCAGAAAGTTCTTCTATACAACCATATTTCACCATCTCATTGCTGACGTCCGCAAATCCAATTGACTTACCATTTGGAAGCTCTTTTATTATTTCTTTAATAGTATCTTGGTCAACCTTAATATTACTAATGTCTAGAGTTTCGTTTATAATTTTTTCGTATTCATTTATTTCGTCTTGAGCAGTACTTAAGTTATTCTCGTTTTTCAAATTGTTTTTTTCATTAAAAAGTCTTTCAAAATTATTCCTTAAATCGTCCATTGGAACATTAACGCTTTCATCCGTTTTCCGTATTCTTTTCATTTCTTTCCAGAACTTATCTCGATGTACATGAAAGAGAGTGTCTATTCTTTTAACGTTTATATCTTCGATTAATTTTACTTTCTCTCTCTGTTTTGTTCTAAACTTATTTTTTTCAATTTTTAATTGCTTTTCGAGTTCTTCAGAGGTAAAATCAGTCGATTTCCATTTGAGATATGCATTGTTAACTTTTTGTTTTTGGTTTTTCATCTCTTCGTCCCACCATTTATTTTTTTTTAAATGTTTATTATTTATCGACTTAGAATTATAATTAAATGATGTTATTTCTTCGATGGTCTCGCGCATTGTTCTCCCAAGCTCATTTATTATCTCTGTTATATTCCCTTTTGAATTTTCATTGTTTGTTTCATTTAATTTTGAAATTATATTTTTATTTAAGAGTTTGTGTCTTAGTTTTTGGGCATATGTTTCTTGAGTATTTTCATCATTCCAATTAATCTTACTGGTAAGTGTTGTGTTATTTTTTAATTTTTGTTTTGGTTCTATATTAATATTCAATTTTTTTAGATCAATTTTGATAGCAAGATGGTCACTTGTATTTGACTGGTGATCTTGTTCATTTAGAATGTTAACTTGCTCAATTTTTTCTGCGAAGTTTTCGTTCACTAATACATGATCAATTCGGCTGGTTACACATCTCAATATTTCATTTTTATCTTTATCATTCTTAATTATTCGATTTTGCTTGTATGTGAAGTCAGTTTTTTGAGTAAAAAGATAATCTGCTACGATTAGTGATTCACATTCGACAAATAAATTAAGAATCTCAGTAAAATTAGAATTACGCTCTAAGTCGATATTAAAAATATTTGTGCTATTTTTTTGGACATATCTAAGGCATTCGACAAAGTTTTGCATGATGGTCTTATTTTTAAATTAATAAAAAAGAAAATCCCTAATTATATTATTAATTGGATTAGATCTTTCCTTCATCTTAGAACTTTTAGGGTTAATGTAAACGGACATTATACCGACGAATACCCAATTAAAGCTGGTGTTCCGCAAGGATCGGTAATTAGCCCTATCTTATTCAGCATTTTCATTAATGATAGACTGACAAAATATTCATTTTAAGTAAAAAAAATTAAAATTACTTAAGTATTTTTTGGTCAATGTTTCTTTTGTTAATTTTGAAAAATAAAAAAAAAAATTCAACTAAGTCAAACTTTTATAAAAACATGTCTTTTTATAGTAAAATTTACTATGTTATTTATTTTTCTAAAAAAGATAGTACGTTATTCTTCTTAAATTCTCATTAAATCTAAAATAAATTTTTCTGTGGATAATCTCTTTGCGTTCTATTTATTTTCGAAAACAAATTTATTTTGTTTTTTTTTTGCGAAAATTTATAAATCTCAATGAAAAAAAAAACAAAATTTTCTTTTTTATATTTTTCTATTTATTATCTCATGTTTATCAATAGGTTTATTTTCTCTTGCTATCTCAATGAGATATTTCTAGAGATTTTGACATGGGACTGAACAAAATTTGATTTTAAATAAAGATAAACAACTGGCAAAAGGTTACAAAGCAAAAGATATACTATATCCTTAATACCTTAAGACTTGTAAGTTTTATCCAAAAACCTAAATTCTAATTTTGTTTTTTTTATACGAAATCGATTTTCATGCAAAACAACTGTTGTAATTTTTTTTAAATTACACTTTGTCATAAATTTTTATACCAATCAAAGCATTTATAAACTATTTGTCTATTCGATAGAAATTCCTATTCATTGTTTTCTTAAAAATTATATGCATCATATGCCTTTTGGCTCTAACTTCACAGGAATTCAAATTTTTTCGAATTTTTGAATAAAAATCGCTCAATCCTAATTTTTTTTTATTTGGGTGAAACTTTTTTGTGGCAGGAGTCTAGACTTGAACCCGGACTCTTGAATCAACTAGGTTTGCTAATCAATTTAAAATTCCAGATCCCCCATCCAACGACTCGAACCATTTGACCATCACCGGCCTAATTTTTTAATATTTAAAATGAATAGTTTTTGTTAATTTGGTTATTTTTGGTCAAAATATTTTAAACTATAATTCCTGTTCATTTATTAGGTAACACAAAATATAAAATTTTTTAATTTGTGAACAAAGTAAGTAAAGTTTTTCCAAAATTGATCAGCTAAAATAAATTGTCTTAACGTTTGTTTACACGAAGAAGTTTTCAACTAGATTGTGAGACTTTTCATCAATGAAACCAAAAATGAAGACATAAACGAAATTAGCGAAGGTAGAGAAAATCGTGAAAACAACTAATCAAATAAATTCAATAAACGTTGTTAAGTTTTTGGTAAAAGAATAATATACTAAAAATTATTTAAACTATTTTGTAACCCTAATAAACTTTTCGCTAAAGGGAATATTGTTTCTACACACTCAATTTACTTAATCATACACTCAAAAAACTTATTCGTACACTTAATTTTTCAACACCCTAAAAAATTCCTTAACACACTTATTTTACTTATTTTAAATTTTGAAAAAAAATATCGAGCCAGTTTTTTGAAAAAAAATTTTTTTTCTTTAAAAAAATCAACAAAATATTTATGTTTTTTTTACACATCAAAAAAGATGTGTTAAAATAATTCAAAATAGAAAAAATTAAAATTTTTTTGGAAATTTTTTAATATTTAGTGAATTTTTTTTCAAAATTTAATTCTCTACATTTTAATATCAAATACTTAGTTCTAGAAGTACTTTTAGTAGGAGATCATTAAAATAGTTTGCATGAAACAACTAAAAATCTGTTTTTTCAAGGCTCTTATGGCCTGAATTAACTTTCTGGGTGAAAATTTACTCCCCTATGTAATTTTAGGTGCTGAATCAAGAAAAACAAAAAAAAAGTTATATTTGGTTGTAAAAACTACAAAAAGTTAAAAAAATTGAAATTTAGGTGCTTTTGTTTTAGCCTATGAACGATATGAAGATGATTTATTTATTTTTATTTTTTCAACTTTTCTTAGGATAAAAAAACGTGATGAAAAACATGGTGTAGTTTGTTTTTGGAAAAAACAAATATTTAAAAAGTACGAATTTATGATGCATTGGCCTTTAGCATTTTCTAAAAAATTTTTTTTTGTAAAACGCCATAAACACATTCTCAAATAAGCCAAAAATATTATATTGAACATATGCATAAGTCATAATCTAAAACAAAATTTGTTTAGATATTTGTACATGTAATTTTGTAAAACGCTAAATTCAAAATTTAAAACAACAAAAATTTTAGAAATTTATTTTTCGTTTTATAAAATTACTTTGTCATTTTAAAAAATGTCTTATCAAAATACAGAACCTTTAACTCAGGATGATAATTTGATTAATATTGATGGTCCCCAAATAGATGAATTGATAGTTATACCACCAAGTACACAAGTTGAACTAATAGAACAAGAAGAGGTTAAATTGATGGAACAGCTAGTTTTAAAACTGAAATTTAAAGAAGAGTTAACTGAAGTACAAAGATTCTCGTAGTTTGAAAATTATAATTTTCGGTTAATAGCGGTATTTTTATTCTGATTAAATTCTTATCACCAAGTCTTTCATCATTTGAGTTGTTTGATTTTTCCATGTTGAAGTGAACGGTTTCGACAAGGTTAAAATTTGTGGTTGATTCATTTGCAGCACTGTTGATTGAGTACTCTTTTTTAGAGATTTTCCTTTTTATCAAAATATAAAGGACAATTATTACAAACAAAGCCATAACAGCTTCATAGTTCCAAATCATCCATTCAAAATATAAACAAATTGTTTTAAATACAGTAGTTTCCCGTTATAATAACTTCCATTTTGCATGAAATTTTAGTTACTATAGACGCGAATTTATTATAGACAAAAAACAAAAAAAAATTTTCTAATATTTTGTCTATCAAATAATTCAATTCGATAGTTGAGGGTTATTAAATTAAATAGTATGTATAATTAATTACGATAATTACAGATAAGTTTATAAAAAACTACTAGTTCTGATCATGATTTTTTATTTAAGTCCATTTTTTAAAAAATTTTTTTAATTAATAAACATTTTACAAAATGTTTAGCAAATTTTTAAAATGTAAAATGTTAAATTGAATTTTTTTACAGAAAGATCAATGATGTTTTAGACGACGTCGACGGTACTAAAACTGTTGGGCCGTCGAGCCCGTTTTTTAACTTTCCTGATTTATTTCTCTTTAGTTAAAGTTTTAACAAATACAGCATTGTGAAAAAATTAAGAAACGCACGTATTTATAGTTAATATCTTAAAAAATATATTAAATATCTACAGTATTACAAAATACAGAAACTTTTTGTTTTATTTTAAAAAATAGAAAGTTTAAGATTTAAAAAAAGTATATTTCCTAAGATTCAAATATCAAACTTAGCCAATTACGTCGGATACCGGAAAAAGGCACACCCCTAATATTTTACTAAAACACACACCCGGTCGTAATTACAAAAATAAGACTTCAATAGAGCTGGTAAATATCTCAAAAAATTCGTCTTTTTAAGCTCTATCTAATGGTAGATAGCTTTTGGTTTTTTTATTTTCTTAAAATCTTATATTCGCAAAAAATCACTTTTTAAACTAATACACCCTGGGGTATCTCTAAATTTAGCTTTATACACCCATTTTTTTATTTTAAATTTGAATTCTACATCAAAAAATACTCAGGTACGACCCGAACACTTATATGCTTTTCTTTCTAATATTAAGCAAAAAGCCTGAAAATGTCAAGAAAATTTGGTACCTCTTTACACCCCCCCCTAAATAATTTTTCCAAATTTTCAACAAAATGGTTTTTTGGCAAATCAAATACGCCGAATCTTATTTTTAGGTCAATTTTGTTCTAACTTATTTATTTTTTTTTTAAGAAAATTAATTTTTCAAATAATAGCAAAAATAAAACTTATGCAAAGACCACTAGTTAACTAATAAACATTCTGTTTTTTGACTTTTTAGTATTTTTTCTGATTTTTGATTAAAAAAAGTTTTAAAAAAAATTAAAAATCCAGAAAAATCCTTTTGTTCTAGTCGGTAAATAACCAATTTAAATTTCTAATCTTTTAAAGCAACCTTTAAGATCAAGGGAAGAAAGCATGCGAATTTCTAAAAAACCGAATTTTTATTTTTTTTATTTTTCACAGAACTTTCATCGATAAAATTGCTACGATTTTAAAGCTTCTTAGAAAATTTCATCACTCTGGAGAATTGTACCTTAGACCTTTCGCTCCAAAGGACTCGACTTACACCACTCGGCAATGCGCTCACTTAATAAAAAGGTCTGCTTGTCTTTTCGAAAACTGTTTGGTTTGAACCGTATAATGTCGATGAATCATCCAAATAAGGAAATTTAGATTTTTCATCTACACTGCTTTTAAATTTCTTACGCTTACATTGTCAAAAAATTAATTAAAAATAATAAAGTTTTTAGAAATTTTCAAATTAAATTTAAAACGCTTGATACTTTTATCTCGCCATTTATCAAATTTATGGTTTTCTTTCTATTATCGTTTTAAATTTGAACCCGAAAGCTTCTAATCGGATTCTATATCTTCATTGTCCTAAAATTTATAAATTTTCTATCTTTTTTTGTTTTTAATAAAATCTACTTTGATTCTGTTTTTAAAAGTGCTATTTTTAGTGCTTTATTTTTTATAAAAAAATTATATTTAAAAATAAACAACTAAATCCAAATATTGGAAACATTTTTAGATTTAATAATTTATTCACAATTATTCGAGCGTTTGTGAAGGGTTTAAAAAAGAATGAGTCTTAGAGAGCCAGTCTGTGAGGAGTGTTAGGCGGATTGGCATAAATCCAGTATGTGATCTGATAATTTATGTGAACTCGTGAACTTTCATTTAGTGATCTCCAGATCACACCTTTTTACCTGTAAAAAAATAGGTGAACTAAAACAAAATTTTTATCTGAACTAATTTTTTTTGATAATTTTTTTGATTTTTGATTTTTGATTAAATTGAAAAAAATTCCATTTTTCGATCCGGTTTGTGTTGGCGCCTGATTTTGATCGAGAAAATTATACTTGTGATTGACTTTTAAATGCACATAATTTTCTAAATTATCCATTATCAAATAAAAAATCAAATAAAAAAAGCTAAATAGAAATAATTAAGAGACTATTTAATTAATTATATAATTTGAGATCACGAATTTTTAAGAACATTTAAAAGTGAACTTTTGGCAAAATAAAGTTTACTTAATTGTTAAATTAACGAATGTGTGGTCTATAGATCAAAATGAAAAAATATTTTTTTTTGAAATTTCCAAATAAAAAAAATTTCAAACATCGGTATTAACTAAATTGAATAAATCATGGAAGTTGAAAAACGGGGTCGACGGCCTAAATTTTGGATGTTGACCAAATGTTTGAAAAATTTTTATTTTACGGTTATAGTGATTTTTTCCACAACGGATTATCACTTAGTTGTCAAAAAATGAGCGGAGCTTTTATGGATTTGATATAAGGTTCATTAAAAATTCAGTGTTACCTAATTATATATTAATCCCTTTTTTAATAGTTCGATTATTATTATATCGAAGTTGCAAAATTATGCACAAACTATTGCAATTTTGTTTTACGTTTAAACTTTGTTTGCAATCAATTTTTTTAAAACTTTTTAATAAACGAATCAAACTCAATTAAATGATAACTATTCAATAATGGCGTCGTGACTACTATCTAACGTTTTCAAAAAAGGAAAAATTTAATGCGTTATATTTTAGAAAAAAAACTTGAGTTTCAAAAAATACTTTTGTAACGTTACACTTTATTTAAAAAAAAATATATTTAAAATTATATTTAATCAGCTTAATTTACCTAAAGTAGATAACTCTGAGACTTATTTTGTCAACACATTTTTTGAGAAAAATTTTGACATAGAAATGTGGAAGCATTTTGATCCTATGGATTCAAAATGCTTCCACATTTCTATAATTTTCGTTTATATAATTTTCTTACACTGTTTCTTGCTTGAACCTGGTAAATACTTCCCTGTTCTCAAAATGTGAAGTAAAAAATCATCTTCCCATAGGGCGAGTTCTTTAATAGACCTATCTGTATCTAATTCTTCATCTAACTCTTCGACCACGGTAAACGCTCTACTCAAAGCATCTGCGTTAACGTGTTTTTTTCCAGCTCTATGGACTATCTCGAAAGTTTAAGTTTGCAAACAGATAGCCCATCTTGCCAATCTACCGTTTGCATCCTTTATTTTCATTAGCCAAAGCAACGCTGAGTGGTCCGTAACAAGAATGAAAATATTACCGTACAAGTAAATTCTAAACTTCTTAACAGACCAGACGACAGCAAGGCATTCCTTTTCTGTAATTCCATAGTGAAGCTCAGCTCCTTTTAAAGGCCTCGAAGCGTAAGCACAGACATACTCGATTCCATTTTTATCTTTTTGGCAAAGAATAGCTCCAAGTTGGAGTCCGGATGCGTCAGTTTATAAAATAAATTTTCGAGACATTACTGGTGCTCTTAAAACTGGATACCATGTAAGCATTTCCTTAAATTCTTCAAAAGCTTTTTGACAACTTTCTGTCCAATCCCACTTGACGTCCTTCTTTGTTAATTTTGTTAATGGTAGTGCCAGTTTCCCAAAATCTTTTACAAATTTTCTATAGCTGTTGCAAAGACCCAAAAATTGCCTAATATGTTTCACTTTGCTTGGTACTGGCCATTTTTCAACAGCTTCAATTTTCTCTGGGTCCATCATGATTTTTCCACCCGAGATTATGTGACCTAAGACCTTAATTGTATCTTTAAAAAATTACATTTCTTAAAACTTATTTTGAGATTCGCTTTCTTTAATCTTTCGAATACCTAAGAGCTTCTAGGTGATTTTTAATATTATCAGAAAACACAATGATATCGTCAATATATACTACCACAGAGTTGATATCTCTAAACACAAATATCATTGTTCTACTAAAGAAGCTTTGACCATTCTTTAAGCCAAACGGAAGTCTAAGAAATTCATAGTGTCCATCCGGTGTAGTAAAGGCTGTTAAAGCTATGGCCAATATTGCCATAAAAATTTGCCAATACCCTGATTTGAGATCCATTAACGAGAAAATCATCGCCACTCCTAAGATTGTCAATTATGTCCTCAATACGGGGAATTGGAAATGGATCTTGAACAGGGATATTGTTTATATGCCTATAGTCAATACAAAATCTTTTTGATCCATCTGGTTTATTTGTGAGACAGACTGGTGATGCCCAAGGACTAGTAGATGGTTGAATTATCCCTGCGTCTAGCATCTTATCTACTTCTTTTTTTATAATTTCTCTTTCATGGTGTGAGACACTATAAGGCCTCAACCTTATAGGAGTATCGATTGTAGTTTTTATATCAAAAGGCGGTAAATTACTTGGCTCTTTTAGGTCATCAAGACTTGTCGCAAATAGCTCCTTATTAGATTCCAATAATTCACTTGATTCTTTATTTTCTTCGTAACTCAATAGTTCAAATTTCACTTTTTCATTTGGCCGGAAATCCCATCCATCCAAATCTGATTCAATATCTTCAATCTCATCAAGTTGATCAGTCAGCATTACTTCCATCTCGTCTTCAGAAAAATCAAATTCTGACGTTTTGCTGTCTGTATACACTGATGATTCAAACCACACTTGACGTTTCCGAAGGTTTATTGAAGCACCATTTGCTACGAACCAATCAGTTCCCAATAAGACGTCTGCTCTTGGCAGTATAATAAATTCTATTTCCGATATATGTCTCTTGAATATTACTCTAGTCCGCTCTGTTAAATATGTCCTGAAAGTTTCCTTTTCAGCCACTACGGCCTTTATTTTGGTATTACTTGACTTAATATCATAATCCTTAGCTATTTCCTCCGAAATAACCGATCTTTTTGCACCTGTATCAAATATTACTTGGGTCGGTATTTCAATTCTTCCTAAAAGTGTTTCTCCTCTAATTACTTCCAGGTCGTTTCTTATCCTCCGAATATGAACTTCCGGATCAAGGTCAACTATACCTATATTACTAGTTTCTACCTCTTCTACTTCTACAGAAGAAATATTTTCTGGTTTCCTACTTTTATTATACTGTGTAATGGTTTTCTTATTATTAAACTCTTGACCTCTTTTAACTTGTTTTACCTCGGGTTCCTTTCTATTTTTCTCCTCATAAAGTTTCTTTCTACAGTCCTTTACTTTGTGCCCCAATTTATGGCAATAATGGCATTTAATTAATTGTTTACTTCTAATCTCGACTCTATTAATATCGAATCTTTGTGCAGAAGAATCCCTTCCTGAATAATAAAGCAATGTAGCTTTCTCTATGGCGTCCTGTAAGGTTTTAGGCTCCGATGCCATTACATCCGCTCTAATAATTGGTTTTAGACCATTTCTAAAAAACTCAATTTTAAAAGCTTCAGGCAATTCTTCTTTCAAATTAAGGAGACAGGAATTAAATTCATCAACATATTCTTTTAAGTCTCCAGTTTGCGAAAGACTCCGGAATTTGGTCATATTTACCTCTTTCTGGTCCCTCCTTCTAAAGGACTTGATCATTGTTTCTTTAAATTGGTCCCAATTCATATTTGGAAGCCTTTGAGATGCTTGTAAGTAGGCCCTTTCCGCTTTGTCTCTCAGATAAGAGCTCGCTACTTCGACTACCAATTGTCCGTCTACTCTGTTTAGTTTAAGGTTTTTCTCTGTTATTCTTATCCATTCTTCAACATTTTCAGTGTCCTTTGCACTAAATGTCGGTTGATTACCAAAATTCATCTTTGGTAAGCCTTGGAACATAGTCCTATTATTCTAAGTTCATTTATTAATGCAGCTATTGGATACATCAACTCATTTTGAGTTTGATTCTGAGTTACGGCTTGAGCTTGGGCCTGAATGTCCCCTTGGGATGCTATTCCGCCTTGTTGTTGACCGGGTGCATTTACTTGTCCCCTCAAAATATTGAAGAAATCATTAAGTTTCTGATCGAGACTTATCTCCATTTGGTCAACGATTTCCTTTGTTTTCTGTTCCAAAAACTTTTTCTGGACTTCTGCATGATCCAGTATTTTCCTGTCAACTGCCGCTTCATCCATAGTTGTATCGTCTAGTCTCAATGTATTTTCGAAATCACTAATGATTGACAAGAAAGCTTTGTCCAAATCTTGATTTGTCGAACCAGACATACAATTTTACT
>NTPY01000071.1:16428-31885 GCA_002922825.1 Brachionus calyciflorus | reverse complement strand
TTAAAATTAAATGGTACCTTTGCGTAAAATATTATTACTTGCATATCCTCAGAAATTATTCACAAAATAAATAAAGCTTTCAAACAAAAGTGAGTCTGAATCACTAAAATAATTTTCGAAATATTGAAATTTATTTTAAAATAAGTTCTATTAATTCTAATTTTTTATTTTCCACATAAAATTTCAGCATAATTTAATTAAATTTTACCAATTTTTTCTCGAGCTTAGTAACTTCTTTGGCTCAACTATGAGTCGAATAAAAAAAAATGTGATTGATAATCTTGATGAATTAATAAGACAAATTGAAAAAGAGACAGATGCGAAACTACTTACCCAAAACCATCAAGATGTAAATGCTGAGCAAATTAATATGAATCGTGCTAAGCTAATTGAAAATATACAAAAAATGAAAGAGAAAATTCTTGATGAAATGCAATCAAAAGGAGGAGAAAATGACATTTCCAAGAATTATGTTTCGTGTTTCTTCATTCCAAATTATGGAAGGAAAGTTAAGTTTTTTTTAGACAGTCATCCTGGAAAATTAGTAATTCTAAAAAAAAGTATGTCACAACGAAGCATTCAACTCATTAGGTAAGATTGTTACCAATCTATCTTAGAAAATAATTATTTTTCTCCAACTTTTTTTTTAAGAGAAATAATGAATGAGTCAATTTCGACAAATTTTATTCTTCATTATGAAGATGATTTTAATGTAAGACATCATAATGTTTTAACTTTCAAAGACGCAGTTTTTTTTTCAATAATTTAACTTTTATAGAAAAGTACTTATGACTGTAAGCTTTTTTTTTCTATTATACTTATGAAAAATTTTGGTAATTAAGTTTTAGATTAAAACTCTAAAAAAATCTAATTACGAAATTTAGAAAAAATAAAAAGTAATAAAATTTTCTATATTTATTGTTACTCTAGGAGACACATAATTTCGTTATTTTTTCAGTACTCTCGAAACTATCATAACATCACGAATCCGACGTAACGTAATGACTCGAGACGTGAGTGTTCTATAAAGTAAGGTTGGGTCATGAATAAGTAAAAGTCATTGAGAAACTCATAATTTTATTAAGAACGATTTTTCACAATTTCGAGTTAAAAGAAAAATTCGAAATGGATTCGTTTTTTTACGGATATTTTTTAGATCAAAAATAACTATGATTTTTACGAAAAAAAAATTCCAATAAAATATACAAATTAATTGTGTAAGATTCTAGACTCAAAATTTTGAATTTTAAAATCTCTAGCCATAAAAAATTACGAAACTAAGTCAAATAAGTTTTTTAGAGAAGAAAAAAAAAATTTTTTGCTAAATTCTATTTTTTATCTAACTATGGTTTGAACTAAGCTTCGTTTTGTTCTGCACAAAAATGTTCATTGTTTTATTTAAAAATCAAAGTTTATCTTATAATACAAGCTTTTTTTAAATCATTTTGATTAAGAGAGATTTAGGCTTTACAAGAAGCAAAAAAACTTTACTGAAGTATGTCTTTTAAAGTAATTGGATAAAGAAAACAAAACCATTAATTTAATTACAGTACAATCTAAAACAAAGTTAACGAAAACATTAACAATCTTAACACAGCCTGCAAACGGTTTTAAAACAAATCAGCATAAAACCGAAACAAAAACAACAAAATCCAACGCAACACATAAACACTTTAAAGCATGTTTATTTCTTTTTAAATGAAAATCATTCCAAAACATGTTTTAAAATGTTCATTTGTTGTGTTGGTTTTGTAAATGCTCTGTTTAAAAATTGTTTAAACAGTATTCACTTTTTTTTGGATTATACTCTATTTTTTTTTATTTTTGACTCTTGAAAGCCGAAAACCGGGTCAAAAATCAGAATTTTTTTATGATTCATTTTTTTACACTGCAAATTAAAACTAACTTGTACGCAATTTGTTCGTCGACTCTTCCTCTGAAGAAAGCAATCAATAAAAACTAATATTTAATAACGTATTTTTTTAAAACTTTTCCTTTCCTTTCTCAGTGAAGGAAAAGAAGAGGAAGAGGAAGAGGAAAGGAAAACAATCGTACAAGTTAGTTTTAATTTGTAGTGTAATTTAAATAGAATTACAAATTTTTTCCAGTTGGGTTATTCGTGATATGGATTTTGAAAACTAACATTCAACGTCTATTGACCTTTCAAAAAAAAATGTTTTATATTTAAAATTATTGTGTAAGAACCTAAAACATTCAAAGTTAAATTATGGAAAAAAATCAAATCACTTTTAAAATTAATAATTTTTTATTTTAAAGAAATATTTAGAAGTTAAAGTTATAAGTAGTATTCTAGAAAATACAACATGTGACGAGTGTACATTAGATTTATCGAATATAGACCAAAATATATTGAACTCATTGTCTTTGGATATACGAAAGTCAATTAATGAAGATCAATTCAATCATATTGGTGATATCATAAATTTAAAAGAACTCAAAATCCTCGAATTTCTATTCGAATTTCAAGAATCCCTAAATCCCAAATGGTTTAATAAATTTGAGTGGGTTGAAAGGTTAACCATTATCGGATCCAAGATCAAAGTTTTAAATAATCAAAATTTTTCAAGTCTCAAAAATCTAAAAGAACTTTATTTTAATAACATATTCCCTGAGTTGATTTATCAAGATGCTTTCGAAGGTTTAATTAATTTAGAAGTCTTATCAATTGATTCTAGCAATTTTTGTTTTCTATACAAAATTAATTTAAGCTCTTGTAAAACATTAAGGAAAGTAATTTTGAAACGAAACTTTAGTGTTGCCTTTAATGATCAAATTCTAAGTGAAACTCTAACTGAACTAATTCTATTAGAAAATACCCTTGTATCTTTAAATGAGAAAACATTTAATAACTTAAAAAATTTGCAAATTCTAGTAATCAAATGCAAAAAAAGAATTGAAGATTCACAAAGAACTTTTATTAACAAGAATACATTTAAAGATCTGTTTAATTTAAAAGTTTTAAATTTAGAGCATTGTAATTTTTCTTCCATTGAAAGTTCTATTTATTTCAATGATTTAACTAATCTAGAATACTTAAGTCTTAATTTTAATACGTTAAATGATTTCGATTTGTCCAATTTAAATAGCCTAGTCAATTTAGAATATTTAGATTTGGGACATAATAGCAAATCAATAGATCTTAATCAAGTTGAACTACCTAGATTAAAATTTTTACAATTAAATAATAATCCATTGCCTAAGCTTAGTAATTTTTCCAATTTAAAAGGTGTCTATTTTAGCTCAATTAGAAATTTAGAAGAAAATTATTTCAATTTTATGAATTGTTTAGAATTTGTTAAACTAGAGTTTCGTTTTGATCAAGTATTGAATGAAAATCATGTGAGTGGTCTTAGGGATATGTTGTTTTTTGAAGTTAAATTTTCAAATGAAGTTCATTTAACTGAAAAAAGATGTAACGAGTTGAATCAGATTTTTAAGGGAAGAGTTCAAAATGAGATATATTATAAAACTATTAATGGTTTAATATTTAAAAATTTTGATTTGGAATCAGAATATGGTTATTTTAGAGATAAAATTGAGCTTCAAAATATCGCAAAGGAATATGTTTTGACTTATTGTGATTTGAATAAAGAATTTTTCTAAATTTCTTTTTAATAAAATTATTTTCATATCGTTATTTTTTATCTCCAAAAATAATTCCTATAGCACTGGTTTTTATAAAAAAATATTAAATTAAAATTTTTATATTTTTAATTGGTAAAAAGTACAAATGGTACAAGACCCGTTTATATTAAACAATATTTAAGTAATTTAATTTAGGTAAAATTTTATTTTAATCAAGTAAATTAAACCATTTCAAAAAGTATAGGAAAAATAGCAAGAAACTAATTTTTTTCAATTTTTAGAATGTGACATGTCTGTGTGATTGTAAGTTCTTGCATGTCTCATGTATTTTTAAGAGACTCGGTATTTGAATTGACTTAAACAGTATTATTCTATCTTTTATAACTTGCAATAAAAGCGCTACAGGATTGTTTAAAGCTAGAAATTGATTTTTTTTTCGTTCATAAAATTTTCATATAATTAAATTTGTTTAAAAAATAATGATTACTAGGGTTTTTTGACACAATAAATTCAGGTAGATCTAGAAACACCTTTAAAAAAAAGTCTCATTTTTTGGCGCAACAGAAAGCATTGAAAAAAATACTCCTAAAATATCTAAATATAAAAACAATAACAAAGGGTGGGTCGCGCATTTTTTTATTGCTTACTTTTCAAAATCTATTAATAAAGCAAAATTTTATTTAAATTCAACGAAACTTGCAAAGAATAATATTTCAAATTATTCTAAATATATTTTATTTCAATTTTTTGCTTTTATGTTTAAAAAACTGACATTACTTTTTTATTATTTATCATTTTTCATTTCCTAGTTTAATTAGCACTCGAAAAATGAGCGCTCAAAATGCTAACAAATCTCAACTTGGATTTGTTGAAAATTCAGTTTTGGGAGGAACGGCTGCCATTATTTCAAAAACAGTCGCTGCACCAATTGAACGTGTTAAATTACTAATACAAAATCAAGGTGAAATGTTTAAACAAGGTGTTATCTCACAGCCTTATAAAGGTATTACTGATTGTTCTATTCGTACTTTTAAATCAGAAGGTCTTTTATCATTTTGGCGAGGAAATTTGGCAAATTGTATTCGATATTTTCCAACTCAAGCCTTAAATTTTGCTTTTAAAGACGAAATAAAAGCAAAATTCAAAACGAGTAAAAACGACTCGTACATGGTTGTTTTAGGAAAGAACACAATTTCTGGTGGAGTCGCCGGAACCCTATCATTATGTTTTGTTTATTCATTAGATTATGCACGAACAAGATTGGCGAATGATACTGGCTCAGTTAAAATAGGGGGTGTACGTCAATTTAATGGTCTGATTGACGTCTATAAAAAAACATTATATACTGATGGTATCGCGGGTCTTTATCGAGGTTTTGTTATTTCATGTCTCGGTATTTTTGTCTACCGAGGTTGTTACTTTGGTCTTTATGATACACTTAAACCTATTTTACTAGGTGATAATACCAACATGTTTATATTATTTACTTTGGGATACGCTGTTACTATTGTCTCTGAATTGGTTTCATATCCTGTCGATACGATTAGAAGGCGTATGATGATGACATCGGGCCAAGCTGTAAAATATAAAGGTTCTATGGATTGTTTTGTAAAAATTTTGAGAAATGAAGGATTTATGGCTTTGATGAATGGCTGTGGAGCAAATATTTTAAGAGGTGTTGCTGGTGCTGGTGTATTAGTCGGTTTTGATAAATTAGTTGAATTGTATATTGGTGTTAAGCTCGATGCTATTGGAGGATAATTTTAGATTTTATGTTTATTTTATTAAATTTTATAAAAGAATGAGATATTTTGTGCTAACTGTTAAAAATTATATCAAAAATTGTTTATTCAGGTAATAATAAAAAATTTACTGATATTTTTACATTTTTTTTAATCTATCTCAAGTATTTTCTAAATGATTTCTTTTGATTCTTTTACTAGTGGAAAAAATGCAAAAATTAAATAATGGTTTTAAAAAAATATTATTTATTGCTAAATATGGACAAGCTTTTTTTAAGTCAAATGACCTTAAATTGAAAATCCTGAACTTATCTTTAACTTTGTTTAAATTCGAGAGAAAGTAATTATTACAACACTTGCCTTGAAAAACCAGTAATCGTAATGGTAATGGTAATAGAAAAGACGTACATACTGAATGAATACTTTTCTAGAGATTGTTGTATCAACATACCTATAAAACTTTTCAACATGCCAACAAAAATTTTCAGCATAACCTATTTCAACATACTTAACTGATTAACATACTGAAAAACACGTTTACTCTTTAACACACCATAACTTTCTTTTAAACATTCTTAATTAAAATTTTAAAAAAATTAGTTTATTTAAATTAAATTAAAAAAAGGAAATCTGAGTAATTTCAAATATTTTTTTTAAAAAAAAAAAAAAACAAAAAATGGGAAATTTTAATGAATTTTTTTTTCAAAAAAAAGAAGCGACTTTTTTTTATTTTTATTTGTTATTTTTTTAACTATTTTTTACTTTAATTTACCTTTTTTTACAAAAATTTTACGTAAATTTACGTAAAAAATTAGAAAAAATTCGGAAAATTTACCATTTTTTCCAAAAATTTGAATTTTTTTGGATTTTTTACTTTTTACTAAAAATTACGTGAAATCGTGTAAAATTACGTAAAATCTGGTAAATTCTGGTAATTTTACGTAAAATTACCCGAATTGACGTAATTTTTGGTAATTTTACGTAAATTCACGTAATATTTCGTAAAAACACTGTATCGTAGCAGCACTGTAATTGAAAATAATTCTCAATTATTTTTCGAAATTTGGTTAATTTTTTGAAGAATGCCCAATAAAAATTTAAAAATTACTTTTTAACAAGATTTTTGCATTAACATGTAATAAATAATAAATTTTTGGACAGTAATTTATTTTATGTCCAAAAAATTAATATTAATGTTTATAAATTTTGCTATTTATCACTAAAATTAAATTTATTTTGGCAAAAAAAAGCTATAGATATAAAACTATGTGATTTTGTAAAATGGACTTTTTTCTACAATAAAATGTGGTTTTTGATTTTAATTTTTGCATAAGGTCTTAAGTTATAAACGACTTAAGTGAATACTTACAAAAACATCGATAATTAATAATTGGATCAGCTTGTAAAAAGAAATATCCAAGATGATGGGCGCATTTTAAAGCTTTTTTGATAAGCTTTTAGATATTAAAAGAATTTTGAAAAAAAGTTGCTCCGTTCGGCTACAATTCAAAAAATAAGAATTTTAGTCATTTTTGTATTTATTAAAAATCTAGCGAACCGTTAGAGATATGACAAAAAGAACTCAAAATTAAAAATCAGAATCCTCGCATAAAATTACATGAAAAAGAAAAAAAAAATTTAATGCAGGTCACATATTCATTGATCGACGCCTTATGTTAATAATGGTAGTATGCTAAAATGGAAATTAGGTATGCTGAAAAGTTATTGAAGCATGTTGAAAAATTGGGCAAGTATGTTCGGATCTATGTCCTTAGATCCTTCTTTTCAATATCTTGATTTGGCTGAAGTCAAGCTGTGGATGTCTATATTCCAAAATTGTTTAGAGTCGATCAATAATGACTCGAGATTATGTTTTAACAATTCAAAAGCAACAATAGGATATATTTATTTAACGATAAAGAAGTCAAATGATCTTCTTCAAAAATCCTTAAAAATTTCATAACTTTATATCAACAATATATATTTTTATTTGAATAATCTATTTAAACTATCTTGATTACTCAAAGTGATCTTAGAACTAAATCGTTATTNCTCCTTTAATTTAAAAAATATGTTTCCTCTAATAAGATGAAAAAAATATTAAAAACCTTTTTTAACCGCTTTTGCAATTTTTTCATCTCCTATAAATGTTCCCTTTTTTAAATACTTGCCATTTATTTTTCAAAATATTAGTGTACGCATACATTTGAATTTATTTAAGTCTTAAAAAATGACTAAAGGATACACAATAGTGTATTTACAAAATTTTTGAAAGTCCCTGATATCAAAAGTTTTTTTTAGCTTGAACTTTTTCCTATGATTTCGAAAATTCTTTTAAAACAGAACTTCTAAAATTATTTTCTTTGGTATGAGATATTTTCTTTTAAAAAAAAAAGACAAAAAATTTTTTTAAATTTTAAACGTATCCATGGCAACTTAAATATTCAATTTTTTGAACGGACAAGGGCGCATAAATTTCTTTTTAAAAATAAAAAATATTTACAAAAATAATCTTGATCATTAATGAATAGCCTGAAAAATTTTTGTAATCAAATCGACATTCTTTAAAAATATTACAATTTTAAGAATATAAAATGACTAGTTCAACAAATACATTTTTCTTGCTAATGGCAAATGGGAGTATCGAAAGCGCTGAAGTATATTTATTTATTTTTTTAAAATAGAATTAAAAATTTAATAAAATTTTTTTTATCTAAGCTCCCAGAATACAATGAAATTTTCATTAAATACTTTTTCGTGCATGGACAAGATTGGGATAAAATAGCAGGTCTCGAAGAAGGTTCCACTCAAATAGGTCATAAATCAATTGATCAAAGACAAACTATAGCTTTCAATTTTCCTTTGGATATCACCTTCAAAAGCACTTGTCCATTTGGATGTAATTTTTAAAAAATATATTCTAAATTCGACTTTAATTAGTTATTTTTAAAATGTTAAGGGCCTCAATTAGTCGTAAGTTGTTATGGTCAAGACGTATTTGGTAATGATGTTATACGTGGTTATGGCGTAACACATCTTCCAATGTCACCAGGTCGACATAAATTAAGAATACCACTTTTTGTACCAGAATCGACATCTAAAATGCAAAAATTTTTTGCTTGGATTCAAGGTAGACGTCCCGAGTACATTGATCCAAGAGTTTTAGCTCATGGCGAAGGTAGAGAAGTAACAAGAGTCAGATCACAAGGTTTTTTAAATCTTAATTTCAACATCGTAACTAAGGATATGAGAAAATTGGGTTATGTTACAACTACTAGTGAATCATCTAGCGCAAATATATCCAATCAAATGACCGAAATAAATAATACAACTCTTGCTAATTTAACTCAAACATTAGGTTTTAATCCTGAACAAAGTTATGTTGGACAAACGCCACGTTTTTAAAAAAAATCAATTTATTTTTTTAAAATTTTTAATAGTTATGTAATAAATTTTTATAAAAATTATAAGAGGCCTAAATGTTTTTTTAAATCTACATTTTAAGGCTCGCTTTCTAAAGGACATTCTGAAAAAAAGTTTAAATGGTATGTGAAAGGCAAATTTTTATGCCAAAAACCGTAAGGAGAGACATAGAATAGATTTTATGTCAGCTGACAGAGCTTGAAAAATTTAAAAGGGTCTGCCTAATCAGCACATTCAAAGGTGTAACGATTTTTGAAGCAGTTTATTTTAAAAGCGTATTTAATTAAGGCTTTTTTAATCATCTTTTTAATTTTAGAACTCCTGGAGATATTTTTTCTATTCCAACCTTAAAGCATATTATTTTGACCAAAATGGTTCGTTTTTTCGCGCTTTTATTTTCTATACAAAAAATAATTTGAGTCTTTTTTTTTCTTCAGTCGACTCTATGAAGTTCTTGATGCTTCTAAATTTACAGAAATATGATAATAGATAACGAGGAATTCGGTTTTTGATTCAATAAGATAAAAAATTAATCTGAAAAAAAATAAATTTTCGATTCATCACAATAATAGACTTAAAAGAGCCTGGAATCAAACGTACAGTCAGGTCACGGTTTTATCACTGAAAAATTGAGGAACAAATCGCCTTGAATACTTTTCAATAGAAAAAATATTTAATTAGATCACCACTTTAGTCACCATCATTTTTTTCGTATTAAAGCTAAATTTTACTGAAAAAGTTGTTTTGTTCAAATTTACTGTTTCATTTTGTTATTTTTTTATCATTTACACAAGAGAGGTTTTAAATTTTTACTTTTGTTTGTTAGACATTAAAAAATTATAAAGTGTTGAATAATTTAGTGACCATTGTTTTTAATTTGGTCACCATTTTTATTTATTTTGTGACCAATGTTCGAAATAGGTGACCATAGATTGGTCACCTTTTTTCTTGATCACATAAATGTGACCAGTGCTGGTCACTAAATGAGCAAAGTGATATTGGTCACATAACGTGGGAGACCCGTCCTATACAAATGGTATTTAGCTGCTAAATCAGCAAATATACCATAATATAATATGTTTTTTTTGACAAATTTGTTTCGTATCAGAGTATTTCTCCACACTCATTGTTCTCTAATTCGTATCATGGTAAAATTACACTTTCATTGTCTTTTTTTTAATAATTAAGTGTGAAAAGTCGGTAAAGATAAAATAAAATAGTGTAAAAAAGCACCTCATTATAAAAAATAAATAAACCAATAATAGTTTTTAGAATTTATTATGAAAAATTTAGATAAAAAAAAGGAAAAAAAATTGCAAATTATAATTTTTAAAATTGATTAATAAACATGATCATTCAAAATTGAAAGTAAAATATTTTTACGATAGAAATCCATATCTTTTGCTAAAAAAGTTCACTCGAAATCGTAAAAATTACGCTATTCATTATGCGAGGAAGGAGTTTTAGAAATAGTGTAAAAATAGTGTAATTTTACTACGTTGTGATGTTGACACAATTTTAGCATTTATTTTTTGCATTTTGGTTTCAAGGTATTTTAAGCAAATTTCAAGTTTTTATCTAATTTTTTCAAGTTTTTATTTTATTGCAAATATTTTTATTGATAAATAGCATCAATTTTTTTAATAATTTATATAAAATTTATTTATTGATTTCAATTTTTGCAAAAGTGTAAAATTACTCCTAATTAGTATTAAAAATTTATTATTTCACAATGAATTTTTAATTAGTTGACACTCGAAATCGTAAAAGTTACGCTATTCATTATGCGAGGGAGGAGTTTTAGAAATAGTGTAAAAATAGTGTAATTTTACTACGTTGCCCTCTAATTAACAAATAAGTGTGAAAAAGCGGTATAGATAAAAAAGAAAGTGGAGAAATACTCCTCATTATAACTGTCCAATAACTTTATTCAAAATATTTTATAAAAAATAAATAATTATTTGCTAGTAAAATATTGCAAATTATTAAAATAAAGACAAAAAAATTGAAATAAAGATAAAAAAATTTTTTTTCGGTAAAATTTCTTTTAAACTTTTTATAATATTTTAAAAAAATATTTGTAAATTAAGACGCGAAGCGGGATGATAAAGGACTTTTTTACATTCTTAGTAATATTATTCTATTTAATTTATTAATTGTCGTCGAAACGCTACTTTAATTTAATTTACTTTAATTTTATACTTTCTCCAAAATTTGGAGGATAATTCTATTCAATAAATAAATAAATAAATTAATTTAGATCTTAAAATTGTCCTTTTTGAAAAAAGTCTGAATATAAGATATTTATTTTTATCTTTAAGTTTTTAAACGTTGAAATATTTATTAACTTACTTTCTTTATTCCGATTATTGCAAAAGTGGCAAATTATTTAAAAAAATATTATAATTTATTATTTTCACACTGAATTTTCTATTAGTTCACACTTTATTTCATTAAAGTTCCGCAATTTATTTTTTAGGGTGGAGTTTACAAAGTGTAGAGAAATACTACGTTGCCATTTGTTTTGTAATTTTTTCGGTCTAATAAATTTATTTTTTATAATTTTTAATTTTGTCACAATCCACTTTTATCACACATTTTCAGCTGAACAAATGGGGTGATAAAAGCGCGACCTGACTGTAACATGTTTTCGAAAAATCGACATTTTTATAATCTCTAAATTAATTTTTATCTAATTTAAAAACCAATCTTATATTAGAACAAACGAAAACTAAGCTTACATTTTTTTCACTAAAAAAATTTGATTCGTCATCAATCAAGTAAATGTGGAGTGTAATTTTTTCAATATTTTTATTTGAGTTCAAAAAGAACTTTGGACTCAAATGAAATATTTTTAGAAAAAGCAACTCTTCCTTAGTTTAAAGCATATTTTAAAATCAAAATAAAAATTTTAAATAAAAATAAGAAAAAAAAAATTTTTAAGAATTTTTAAAAGGCAAGTAGTACTTTTAGTATACCTAAATATTGGCATTTAATAATGATGAAGCCTTCTATTTTTGTTCAAAGTTTAAAACAAAAATCTTAAACATATTTTTGAATTATAATTTTTAGAAAAGAAAAAAAATTATAAAATGCATTTTATGAAAAATTTTAAAAAATTAATAACTGATAAGTCAAAACTTGTCAATGTTATTAATCGAAATTATAGAGTAAGTTCCAAATTGAGTTCACACAATGAGCCTGATAACATTAAATCGTATACTAATCACAAAATAAGTTATGCTACAACAACCTCCGACTACCATTTAGTGCCGTATTCAATTCGAGATTTGATTGATTTAAACGCTGAACAAGTTCCTAATAGCCTTGTATTTGGATTCGCACATCAATCAGTTAACATTACTTTTGGTGAACTTAAACAACGAGTCGATGCTTTTGTTAGTAACTTAACTGATTTAGGTCTTAAAAAAGGTGATCGAGTTGCGTTTGCTTTGCCAAATTGTCATGAATCAGCAGTTGCTTATTTAGCTGCTGCCAATCTAGGCCTAATTTCTGTACTCTTAAATCCAGCTTATCAAATAACTGAATTTGAATACATGTTGAAAAAGACTGGATGCAAAGCTCTATTTATCTATGATACTTTTAAACATTTAAATCACTTAGAACTTGTTCGTAAATTATGTCCTGAAATTGATTCAAGTAAACCCGGTGAATTAAATTCAAAAGTGTTACCTGACTTGAGACATGTTGTTGTTTTAAATAGTCCTTTAGTAGCCGAAAAAAAGTCATATAAAGGAACTTATGATTTTAATAAATTTATTCAACCAAAATCACAGAGTTCAAATATTGAATTACCTTATCTTGATATTGATGATTCCAACTTGATTCTTTTTACAGTAGGTTTAAAAAAATGGGCTTTTTTTTTTCTTCCTGAATAAAATTTAACTTTTTAAGAGTGGAACAACTGGTTAGTTTCAAAACAAAATTTGAATTTTTTATTAAGATTTTAAAATTTTTTTTTAAATTGAAAATTCTTAGGTAAACCAAAAGGTAATTTTTGTCTTAAAATTTTATTTAAAAGCATGGATTAAGCTTAATTTTTAATAAATTTAACGTCAATTATTTTTAGTTCTTGAAAAAATTATCTAACCATGCTTTTAAAAAATAATTAAAAGAATTTAAAATTGAATTTTAATTATTATAGGAGCACTAATGTCAACTGGAAGCCTTTTAAATTCCGCATATTTATCAACGCGTGCCGCTGGGAATCCAGATGGTTTGAAAAATATATGTAATCCAATTCCATTTTTTCATATTTTCGGATTTTCAGCCGGATTTTTAATACCACTTTTGATGCAGACTACAACTGTCTTTCCATTTTATTTTCCCGAAACAGTCACAACTATGAAAGCTATTGAAGCTTATAGATGTGTTACTTTAAGAGGAACTCCAACTCAATTTTTTGATTTGTTACATCATCCTGATAGGAAAAAATTTGATTTATCTTGTTTGGAAAATGTTGTTTTTGGAGGGTCCACCGTTTCACCAAAGCTTTTAAAAGAAATGAATGAAAATTTCAAACTTAAAATGATAAATGTTGGATACGGTAAAATAAGATTATTTTAAATCTTTTAATAAAGAAAAGAAAATATTTTTTTTGAAGGAATGACGGAGACCAGCTTTTGTCATTCTCTTACAAATTATGCTGATCAAAAACGCTCATTTAAAAAAGCATATGAGTCTATTGGTAGACCTTTACCATTTACAGAGACAAAAATAGTTGACCCAAAAACCAGACAAATTGTACCTTTACACACTAATGGAGAATTGTTAATCAAAGGTCCACATATTTTTAAAGGATATTGGGACGAGAAAGAAAAAACAGATGAAACTTTCGAAAATGGATGGCTCAAAACTGGAGACATTTGCTCAATGGACGAAGAAGGATACATTTATTTTAAGAGTAGAGATAAAGAAGTTATCATTCGAGGCGGTGCTAATTTATATCCAGCTGAAATTGAAACATTTTTGAGAACAAATTCTCAAATTCTAGATGCTCAAGTATTCGGTGTTCCTGATGAGCGTATGGGTGAAGAAATATGCGCTTGGATTAAACTTAAACCGGAATCAAAATTAACCGCAGAAGAACTTAAATCTTTTTGTAAATCGAAAATATCTCAATTTAAAATCCCAAAATACATAAAATTTGTTGATAAATTTCCTATTAATGCCAATAATAAAATTCTCAAAAATTCAATGAGAGAACAAGCTATTATTGAGTATAACCTTAAAAAATAATTTATTGTATTAAAATATTTAGTCAATTGCTATAGACCACCAACTATATAATGTTTTAGATTTGTTTTTTTAATGATTTTAGTCTTGTTTAAAGATAGTATGAATAAATTTTTATTTTAAAATATTTCTTTAGTTTATCAGTTATTACCAGGGTCCACCAAAATATGTGAGCACATATTTCGCATATTTTGCATATAAATGCATATTTCCTTAAAAAGTTACCTTTTTTTAATGAAAAAAACAAAATTTTGAACAAAATTCGGCTTTGTCGTTAAATTAACTATTATTTCTTGTGTTTCTTGGTTTTTTTATGGAAGTTAAAATTAAATTAAAAAAAATGGCAACTTTTACACCTCAGAAAAGACTGGCACAATATTCTCCTAATAGCTGCTTGGTAATAGAGAATGATTTTGTAAATTGTTCCGCTTGTAAAAAAAAATTTAAACATGATAACAAGTTCTTAGTCGATCAGCATCTAATGAAAATGTCAAAAAAATTAGAGTAATAGCTTATAAATAAACCGAATGATTTCGATTTAGTTTTTTGGTGGAAAAATATGAGTAAGCGACTTTCAGAGATGTTCTCAATTGCTAGATGGATAATAAGAACACCTTCGAGTGCTTGTGATTCAGAGAGGTCTTTTTCTAAATACAAATTGGTCTTAACAATCGACGAAGAATGTCAGAAAAAATGATTAAGATTCAAAACTTTTTATATTTTAATTTTGATAGTTACTCTTTTTTAGATATTGATTTTAATTATGATTCGAATGATGAATCCGAACCTAATTTTGATATTATTCCTTTAAATTAATGTATTTTCTTATCCCAAAATTTACCAAGGACAGATTAATTTCCAAAATCAAAATTTTAACTAGCTAACAGAATAAATGCCAAAAAAAATTCAAAAAGCAAAAGCAAAAAATTTTTCGAGATAATTAAACCTTGATTAAAGTTTCCCTTTATTTTAATTTAAGAGAAAGAATTCTTTCACGAGAGAGGATCCTGTAAACATACAATTATATACGAAAAATTTACGTGTACAATACACGCTTATTTTATTTTTAAAGAAAGTACGATTGACAACTCTTCATAAAATATTTCTCTAGCAGTTTGTATGCAATAAATTTTTTCAATAATCTTAAAAATAAATTTAAATGTTTTCTAACCGCTTGCCGTTCTTGAAACACAAAACAAATTTATTTTTGAGATCACATATTCGATTCACTTTTAGTTTAATTTTTGATTCTCTATATAATTTTTTCTTTGCAGGCTTTTATTTTGAAAATATTGAGATGAATTTGATATAGAAAAGTTTTTTATTTGCCTTAAATGCTAAATAAAATAGAAAAAAAAGCTTGAATTTTAATTTGATGTGAAGCATTGATGTATGAAATCAATCATTTTTTATGAATTTTTTAAGAAACT
>NTPY01000497.1:8981-33703 GCA_002922825.1 Brachionus calyciflorus | reverse complement strand
AAAATTCCTCAAAGAATTTTTCAAAATTTCCAGGATTCATAAATCATCACGATACGCATCAAGAAATAAATTAATTAACTTCCTGTTTCAAATTAACCAAATACCTAACTATTAAATCTGTTTGATTTTAAATTTTAATTAAAAAGCAAATACGATAATACAAAAAATAAATATCCATTTTGCGAAATTCAATGCTTTATCAATTACAAAAGCTTTAATAACTTTTTAAATTTCTTGTTTTTAAATACTCGAGGAGGAATGCAAACCATAAATTTGATTAAAATTCAGCAGACAATAAATACATATACGATTTTTAACAATTTTTTGAATTTAAAATTTTCAAAAAAACATTTGCCCTTATTGGAGCAAAAAAAATTTAATTTTTTCTCTCAAAAAACACTTTTTTCTTTCAATTTATATAATAATTCTAAGTAGTTTTAAGAAAAAAAAAATTTTTTCTTGAAAAAAAAATAACAGATTGTGTGGCGAATAGCCATGGTCTTGTTTTTTCCATATCGCCTGTTAAGAAACAACCTAAAAAGAAAAATCAAGAAGTAGTAGTTTAAAACTGCAACCTGGGAAGCTCCCAAGTAGAGCCCTATAAGGCTATAGCAGTCGCTTCAATATTATTCAATAACCATGGATCTAGCTTCGCTTTGAAACTGTTTAGACTCTTTGCTTCTATAACTTCTTTAGGCAGCTGATTCCATACGTTTACAATCCTGTTGGTAAAAAAAGAAAATATTCTAATTCTAAAATTCACACTTGCATCACACATTTAGCGAAGCATTAAAACCAAAAAAAAAGCTTTTTGGAAAAAACCAATTCCAGAGTTTTTTGACAAAGGTCAAATCAGAGATAAGTTTAAAAATTCAAGTTCAGTAAAAAGTTACAAAAGTCTTATAATAACCTTAGATATTTTTTTTGTAAATTTTTTATCAAATAATTTCTTACAATATTTAGTGTTATTTAGAATAAGTTTTCCTTCAAAACATACTAAACTTTTAACGAAAGCTTCTGTTTCATGAACTTAATATTATGGTGAGCTCTTGAGGCATGGATTTTTAGCACTCAACACCGTTGATAGTTATAGAAGACTGATATGTAAAATAATTTAATCTCCTTTAATTTCAAATCATTCAAAAGATTTTTTCTTATCAATTAATGAATAGTCATAAATTTTCCTAAAGAGTAATTTTAAATTTTAGTAATATTTTCTCATAGGATTTAAAGGTTTATAAACTTTTTTATTAAAATCTAGTTACTATTAAAAATAATGGTTAAAAAAATATTTTCAATTTAAATAATAAAATTTCAAAATACGACATTTAACAGCGCTTAGTAGAAAAAATCATAGTATATTAGTTCAACTTTTACACCTTAACTTTTCACAAGATTCTTTGATTCTGTACCATAATTTTTTTAAGAATTTTTCAAAATTCCGATCTAGATAAAAGTAAAAGAAAAAATGTGCCAATAGCGATATAGTAAAAAAAAGCTCTCCTAAATGACTAATGAGTATTTCTAGGTTAAATTTAAAAACAATTATAAATAGAAAAAACTGTAGATCCGAATCAACACTTTTAGAATTATTTAAAGTAAAAAAATGAAAAAACCAATGGACGACTACCAACAAATCAAACAGCTTAAAGAAAATATTCAAAGCTGAATTAAAGAACGTTGCTTTTAAATTACGCAATTCAACACTTTGTCTATTCGAATTAATACCAACTTTGTTTAATCTTATTCGCAAACAACTCTCTATTTTTAAAATTTGTCTCAATTTTAAAATAAGTTTAATATCAATTACTAAAATAACAAGTAAAAAAATAAATTTATTGATAAATTCATTCAAGGCATATAAACATTTTAAAATCATTGAGATACTTAAGTCTAATGATAAAGAATCTTCAACTAAAATCAATGGGTACTTTCCCATCGGATAAACATAATTAACCATACTAAATAGAAAATTAAGACTATTGAGCAAAAGGCCAAATAAAAATGAAATAGTTAAATATTTAACCAAATTGATCTTTTCAGATTGTTTTGAGATCATGCAGTCTCTAGCATTTTTAAACTTAGTGTATGTGTATCCAACAATAATTGTATTGAGCATAAAAATAATTATTTTTCTTATAAACATTATAAATATTGATTTATAATATTGAATCGGTACCAACGTGCGAATACTTGAACAAAACATACTATTCTTAAAAGGACATTCATTTATTAAATTGAGTAATGTAAGGATAAGATAAATGCTAGTAAATACCGAATATGCTTTTATAAAAATGTATTGCTGAGTTTGTAAATTTTTGGTTTTAAAATTGAAGCTCGTATACAAGTAGAAAAATAGACCAATTATACAACAAAAAGGGTTCAAAAAGACAAGGACTATAAAGTCTAAAATTTCTATAGTTTCCCTAAAATTTTGGAAATCAAAATCACATTCATATTTAGTTTTAATTTTACAATTCGAAAACATCTTAGTAAAATTACAATGTGAAATATTTTCTAATGTGTACAAAAATGATTCAGGAAAATAGACATTATAAGAATTGTAAAGTAAACTATTCATTTTTCTTATCATATGAAAAGTGCATGTGAAATTATACGAAAAATTGCGACGAATTCCGTCTGATACTGTAAGTAAAATTAATTGTTTAAAAGGAAATTGTGTGTACAAGCAAAAATCCTCATCAGGTAAAATATCATTTGCGGTAAATTTTATATCTGCGTAAGGACTCTCTGAGTGAAAGATGTTTATGTGAACTGCTCGTCTAATATTGGCAACAACCTCTGTTCTATTATTTACATTTATATTTAGATCATTATTTATTGCTTTGACCCAGTCTAAACTTTTATGTAATAAATTTCTCACAAAATAAATATCAAAAACAATTATTCTAAGATTGGGTAAATTTGTAAACGATTCAGGTCGAATTTCTCTAAGCTTACCACCAAATACTACTTCAATTGTATATTGCAAAAGCTTTTTATTTAGTAATTTACTATCTATAATTATGTTTTCACAATTTTTAATTCCTACAACTCTTATTTGAGATTTTAAATCATTACTAATTTCAAAATTTAAAATATTTTTTTTATAGATTGTATCAATTAGAAAAAAAATAAAAATGTTTGAAGCTTTTAGGTTGTGAAAAATTAATGGACACACTTTTCTTCTGAAAGAATTTCTTATTGAAAATATTATTTTGCCAATTACTGCTTGTGTAGTTGATGCCAAAGATAAATTACATGATGTTTGTAATGATCCATTAGAATAAATATCAATTGTTGAATCATAAAAAAGAAAATTTACGGTCATGTTAGAAGAGTTAAAATTATGAAATGTGTTCATATCCATGCCCTTAAGGTGTAAATAGGAAATATCTATAGTAGTTACGTTGATTTTGTTAAAATATTCGATTGTTTGCAAAATATTTGTTTTATTAAGTATTTGATTTTTAAATATAGGATTAAACATTATTTTATCATATTGACTTAAATTATAAGTGGTATTTAAATTTAGGATATTATTTATGTTGGCGCGTAAATCATCACATATAATTGTTGTAGTTAGTTTTTTATCCAAAAAGCAATTATTCAAAGTTTTAGCTTGAATGAAATATTCCAATGTTTGGAACAATATGAATCCCAAATAAATATATGCTTTCATTTTTTTTTAAATAATAATATTTTCAATAAATTTTTTTTTCTAATTTTAGGTTTTTAAATAAATTTTTCAATTAAAAAACAAAAAAATTTTTATTTATAGATTTAAACAGGATAAATAATGCGACATAACGATTAAAATATTTATAAGATGATTATTTGTATGATTACTTTAGTATCATAAGTGATCGTAAAAGAAGGAAGTAATAGAAGGATAAATTTTTTGGTCATGTCTGCTTCAAAATCGGACTACCGTTATAATTTTAATTGAATTAATGCTAAGAAATTTGAGAAAAAGATTTTCTCAAATTTTTATGCATGTTTATTATATTGTAGCGGCGTTATTTACTTGGTGGGTAACATTAATGGTTTTAGCTATAAGATAGAATTGGAATTTGATTTCAAAAATGTTTTAATTTGGCTTAAAAAAATTCATAATTTTATTTTATTCTGCTTATAAATGATGTCTTGTCCAATGAAAATGATCATTCTATCAAAGCGATGAAATTCGCAATGGATCTTATATTTGTTAATATAATATTGAATTAACCTTTTAAGAATTTTTGCCAGAACAGTTTTTTTTAAGCTTTGAACTTTGGTTAATTGAAAATTTTCTAAAATATTTTTATTCAAAACTTGATAAAAAATTAAAATTTACTTAAAAAGTAAAAAAGTAATTTGGATACTATTTCCATACAATCCAATCTCAATTGTTTCAGCTAAATCAGTACTTCCATCATTTACTTTCATGCCAGGACCTTGAGATAGAAAAAGTACCATGCTTTTTTTTGATTTTTTTGAAAACTAGAGGTTAAATTAGCCTAAAAAACTTTGTCAATTTTTTTTAGTCTTAATATGAAAAAAAAAAAAAGAAAATTATAACTATTTTATTTATGTATTTATTTTTTTTATTATTATTTTTAATCAAATTCTTTTAATTTATTTTTATTCGTAGGCTATAACGGCTAACGCTGAGGCCTTTAAATAAAATCATTTAAATTCAAAGGATAATACTCTTTACACTCAAAATATTTACAGTGTTGAGCCTTAAAAAAAACTTAAGCATAAAAACTCTTAAGTTTCCATTTTAGTACTTTTTCAAAAACTTTACCATCAATTTAAGCAAAATTGACGAGGCGCCCTTAAGTTAATTTAATAAATTTTTATAACAAATTTCAGCTTAAATAAAAAAGCGCAATTTAATTTTCAATTTTTTGCTAGTTGACTACAAATTTAAACCAATTTTAGTAAAATGAAAAGCGCCTAATATCAACCCAATTTAATATCAGAAAAACTTAATTATTTTCGCAATGATCAAAGACAGTCGACAAGTCAATAGCTCTTAATTTTTAATTAATCTATTTCCAAATAAACTCCAACCATTCTCGTATACATATCTTTTAACATGGCGAGGATTTTTGGTCCAATACAACCATTAAAAATTCAAAAACTAAAATAAATATATATAAATTGAAAATATTTAAAAAAAAATTATATGTCAAAAAAAATAAAATAAACTATCATTTCAGACCCTAATGATTTGGAAAAGCCGGAAAAATTTTAAAGTGCCCCAAATCATAAACCGTTGTCGGTCAGGAAACTGAATTGGAGCCATAAAATACTATTTTTGGTTTTCTAAGGTAAAAATACGAATTTAGACAAAACAATTTTAGGAGAAAAAGTCAAACTAGTGAGCTATCAACCCGTCAATTTATGGCTTTCATGTCAGGACCTTGAGATAGAAAAAGTACCATGCTTTTTTTTTGATTTTTTTGAAAACTAGAGGTTAAATTAGCCTAAAAAACTTTTTTTTGTTTAAAGAAATAAAATTTTCAAATTGTTATTTATTAATTTACTTCATATTACAGTATTTATTAAATAGAATTAACCTCTAAATTTAAAATTTACTTAAAAAGTATAAAAGTAATTTGGATACTATTTCCATACAATCAAATCTCAATGTTTTCAGCTAAACCAGTACTTCCATCATTTACTAGACTCTTAAATTTTACTTTATAAATGTATAGTTTCAATATGAAAAATTAATTGGCTCAAAGATGCTCTCTTTTTTTTGAAAACTTGCCAAATTGTTAGATAGATAATTTAATGAAAATAAAAATGATGCTTATATCAAGTTGATATGATGTTCCTTTCAAAAGTTATGCTCAAAAAACCATTAAATTAAGCAACCAAGACTTGTTTTTTTAAGGAAAAGTACAGAACCCAAAATCATAAACCGTAGTCAGCCAATTTTTAGTTAAAAATATTTTTTTTTAAATGTTTTTTGTATGTTTTTTTTACATGTAGAATTAGTTTTCTAATATCTATTACAGATTTTAAGTTATTTATTTATTTATTAATTTATTGAATATAATTAACCTCCAAATTTGGAGAAAATATAAAATTAAATTAAAGTAAATTAAAGTAGCGTTTCGACGGCCAGAAGCTGGGTTTGTTAGGTGTTTTACTCAAATAACACCAGGAGATAATTTGGGAACTCATTTGAATTTTTTTGACTCGCACAGGATTTGTATTCTCGACTATCTGTAATTGCTTTTATTTTTATTGTTTTAATTATTTACTATTTAAGTGTGCAAAGGCAAGTAATTTTAAAATTGCTTTAACAGATTTTAAGTTATAGCACTTTTAAAATTATTTAAAAAATGCTGAATTTTAAAATAGCATTGAATAAATTCAAAAAAACTAGATAGGCCTAAATAAAATTGGACGAATTTTCATCGAAATAAATATCTTTTTATTATGACGTAGTTTGACTAGAAATAAATTCACGAGAAAATAACAAAATTATGGGATTTTCCAAGCCTAACGACATCATCAAATCTCAACAGACTTAATAAACCTTTTTTTAAATTTAAGCTAATAAATTTTTCTTTATTTCTTGATGAAATTTAATTTTTGGCTTCAAATTCGCAGAGCCGAGTGGTGTAAGTCGAGTCCTTTGGAGGTAAAGGTCTAAGGTATAATTCTCACTAAGTGATGAAAATTTTCTAACATCGTAAGATGTTAAAATGCAATATTATAAATAAGATTAATCGTAATCGACTTACATATAAACAAAAAAAAAGCTAAGCGGATGCGTTACATACAGTGAATTGTGACTCTAGATGGGCGCAACTATTCGCTACCAAATGGGACTGATTAGAGATAATCAGGCTTGCCAGTCGTGGTGACTAAAAATAAGGGTTCCGAAAGGGGCATTGTAGCAAGTGTAGCAAGTGTAGCGATCGGCTCTGTATAAAGGAGGAAAAAAAAAGCTCTTCCCTATATCTGAAGAAATAATCTATAAACACAAAAATATTTTGCTAAAATTGAAATCTCCGTATAAAATTAATAAAAAAACATCCTTGAACTTCATCATTCTTATATTTTTTAGGTCTTTAATTAGAAAAAAATTTTCCTAAAATAACTTCTTGTCCAATGGCTTTGCAGTCCAAACTCATGTGGCAATTTTAAAAAATCATTAAAAACTAAATTTAATCAAAATTTAAATTAATTCATATTTATTTCAAGTTCTTTTATAGTTTTCAAAGAAAATTTAATGAAAATTAAAGTGTCCTGATTTGTTGCTATAGATTACTATTTTTTTCGACAAATAAATTTGAAACTAAAAAAAGTGTTTCCCAAGAAATGTTAAGCAGACACCGATAGACATTTTTTCTGAGAAAAATCGCTTTTTTTTAAAAAAAAAATGGAAAAATAGCAATTACAGTCGAGATCGGTTATAACGAACCCACTTGGGAACGCATAAAACCTTTCGTTTTAACCGAACTTCGTTATATCCAAAGAGAGAATAATTTTTTAAAAAAATTTTAGCAGACCTTAATACCTATTTCTTAAAGATTCGATTCGCGTTAAAAACCGATGAAAAAGTAATTTCATTATAATTTTCAACTCAGTTTCAAGGTAAATAAATATACTAGTACCTATTTCTATTGATATAAATTTTTTTTCAATAAAAAACTTTAGTAAAATTCTTAATATTAAGTAGCTAAAAATTCGTTAATAATTAACGTTGTAAAAAAAACAAGTCAATTTTTCTGTTAATAGATAAATCATCTAAAAATTTTGTCTGTTTAATCGATAATTGACAGACAATAAATATAAATAATCATAATTTTTTGTTAATTTCGTTATACAGATATAAAAACATACTCTTTATCAAGCTCTTCTAAGGTAAATTCCTTGAAAGAATATATTTTTTCATTGATGGTTTTAATCGTTTTAGAAACTTTCTCTTTGAATTGATTATCAAAATTTGGATCATTAGATTCTTGAAAAACATTCTGAAGAATGTTACCAAATAATTCAGCTTTTTCATAGTCAGTTTTAAACACTTTATTATCATAGAAAAGATTAGGAATGTAGGTTGATTTTGACTCATTTTCGTTATTTGATTTTAATTTTTTGATTCTCTGCCAAAAAGGACGAGATGATGTTATTTTATTTCCTAACGATTTAATAAAATCCATCTAAGATTTGTTTTTTATTGCAACTATTTCCTCCTTTATTAATTTTTTAATTCTTTTTTTTTTCTTATTGTCTTCTATATTTTTCGGCTTCATTGAATTTTTCCACTTAATTATATCAATTAAATATTCCGGAAGTTTTAATTTATTATTAAATTTCTTTTGTGGTATACATTTCATTGAACAATCGATGATTGATTTAGTTAGAAATTTATTTAATTCACTTACATTATTTTCAATATCTAACGGGACGGTTTTAGGAAGAGAGTTAGAATATTTTTTCCAATCAGCTTTTTTAAAATTTAAGTTTATTTCAGGGTCAAAAAAATTTTTTTCTCTGTTTTTATTTTCTTTAAAAAAGCCAAAAGCTAACGATTTTGCATTAAAGTCACCAAAAATGATAAAATTTTTTAAAAATATTAAAATTTAAAAGTTTTTTAGGGTCAGGAGGATTAAAATAACTAATTATATTAACATCTTCTTTTAAAAATTTAATTTTTTAAATCCAAAAAGTCATAGTCACTAATCAATTCAAAGCTAAATTTTTTTTTAATCAAAATTGCAACACCACCTGCGCCATTTCGACTCCTTTTTCTCTCTTTGTGAACAATATTATATTCTTGGAAGTTAAAATTTTGAAAAGCAGTTACATCGTTGCATTTAGTTTCGTTAATTGAGACTAGATCAGGGTTAAATTTTGACAGAAATATACTAAATTCAGTTAATTTATTTCGCAGAGAGTTTGCATTCCAATGAAAGATACTAAAATATTCATTTGGTTTACTATTTTGCATTGTTTACTTTAGACCGGTGCTTAGCCAAGTATGAAGATAATTCAGCAAGCTAGAGATTATTATCTTGATTAAGAGAATGATTATTGTATAATTTATGAATATTTCATTTGAGAGTTTTGTTAGATTCGGATTAAGAACCTAAAATAAATCAAGCTGAAATAATAGACTATGCTTTTTATAATGACTGAGTGTATCCTTTAATAAAGTAATTTGACCATTAATTTCATTTACTTTACTATTAAGAGCTATTTTGATTTTTTCTTCTTGATTACTAAGCGTTTTTTCGAAATTATCTAATTTTTCATCAATTTTTTTTGAAAATTCATCGAATTTATTATTAAAATTTTCTACCAGAGAATTATTAGAGACTACTTGACTATAACTACGACTTGAATATTCTTCATTTTTGCCACTTTTGCTACTCTTATTTTCACTATTTATTTGCGCTCTGTATTCGCGTTTGTAAACTGAGCAACCTCGATACCAAGAAGAATGATTTTGATCACAATTAACACATTTTTTAAATTCACTTGTACAGTCTTTATCAAAGTGATCTGGTGAATTACATTTTCCACACGTTGATTTAAAATTACAATTAAACATAGTATGCCCAAATCTCTTAGAATTTAAACATCTAATAGGTTGTTTAGCCACCAGCTCAACTCTAAAATATTCATTGCCAATTAAGATTTTTCCGTCTCTTAAAAATCTCTCTCTATTTTCTTCTGTATCAACTTCAATTTTACAGATTCTTAATTGACGTCCATCTCTATTTTTAATAGGAACAACATTTTTTATTCCAAACTTGACAAAATCTTTTTTAAATTCGGATACTTGGTCGCCAGTTATACCTCTAACAACAATAAAATTTTTCAAGTTTTGTGAAGAATAGAGATCTAATTTTTGTAAATGAGACAAGAAAGTAACACTATTTAAGACCAATAGTTTATCACTAATAATAAATTTCCATTGGCAGTTATTATGGTTTGAATGTCAAATTCATCACCAAAACAAGTTGCAATAATCGAATTAAGCTCTTTTTTACTTTTAACATATTTCTCGTCTAATTTAAAATAGAGTATTGGAGCGATCATTTTATTATCATATCTATTGCGTTTTGAATTATCATCATCAGATTTGGTTGGAGAAATATTTTCAATACTTCTTTTTTGTTGTCGATTTTCAATCGAAAACGACGAATTTGAATCCTGAAGATCATTGTTTTCTACCGCCCCACGAGTCCATTAGAACGTCACTAATGGATAGTGGGTTTTGATAATTCGAACCCAGTTTGGATATTTCAAAAATTTTTTATTTGAAGATTTTTTAAACTAAGTTCAAGTTCTTGCAAATTTTGATAAGTCTATGTTGTCTTTTTTTATTTAAGATAAATCACCTTTAGTTTCAGGCGTACAATGATGGCCGCCAAAAAAGATGTTTTAAGTTTTATCTTATTTGAAAGCTTAAGGATTAAAGTTCCTAAGCTCAATGTTCTTTCTTCTGATGTTCAACTTCTTCGCTTCAGGTTCTTTTCCAAAACGCTAAATAAGTATTGAAAAAAAATTTTTCATTTTTAGAAGTATTTTCGACTTTTTCTATTTATTTGATATAATTTTCAATTCTAAATTATTTATTTATTTATTTATTTAATTGATTTAGCCTCATAGGCAAATTAAAAAAATTTTTTTAATAAAATAGAGTATATAAAAAAAAAACAAAAAGTTTATGCACAAAATAGATAAATTAAATAAAAATTACTTATAAAAGTCGACTTTTAATAAATCATTTAAAATTTGAAAGAAATGAAAATAACACTGATTGTTTACCATGCTATCTTTAATTAGGATAATTACATATTTTATGGAGTCAACCAATCCAGCATTATTTTTAAAAATGTGATAGATTGTTATAAACCATCTCTCCATCGTTTATCAAATGCCTTACTAGCATCAAGAAAAACTAAGTTTATTTTTGATCCACTCTGCCTATAATAATTGATAGCTTCATTTGCTAAAAAATATGCATGTTTACACGATATATTTTTTTATAACCGAATTGATTAGGATGAATTTCCTTAAAACAGTCAATCTTTTATAATAAAAGCGCCTCAAAAATAGACGCCAAGGAAGTCGATACTGATATTGGTCTAAAATCACCAGGATTTTCCATTTTTCCTTTTTTCGGAATGGGAGTCACCACAGAAATATTAAATAAATCCGGTAAATAGCCAATACTAATACAAGAATTAAAAAACCATGTAAGTAACATCAATAGATTCATACATTAAGCATGTATGTAAAATTCGTTACACAAATTATCATAACCTCGAACTTTTTTTTTTTTTAAGTTTAGCCAATATCTTTCCAATATCGTCTAATACGAATACGGGGTCGAATTTTTCATCTTTGATATTTTCAAAATGTTTATCTACGTGTGTTCTTATTGATTCATGACTTGAAGTGTTTTATTTTCAGTTATGAGAAAAAAGGTCTTCATAAAATTTCGAAAAATCTTCAATTGGAGTTTTTTTCGATGATTTATTAATACGTTTTCGTTCATTTCGAAAGCGTGATATTTTTCTCCAAAAAAGACGACTATTGTTATCTTTTAATTTTAAAAGATCTAAATTTTTCTCTTGTTTAAATATAAAATTAAAATTCCAATTTAAATTTCTTATTTCAAAATTGATGAAAGTTTATTTATTAAAACCAAAGATAATCGAAAAATTAAAGAAAATACGAAAAAAATTTTTTTTGTAATTCCAGGATTCTTAAATCATCACGATACGCATCAAAAAATAAATTAATTAGCTTCTTGTTTCAAATAACCAAATACCTAACTATTAAATCTGTTTGATTTTAAGATTTTAATTAAAAAGCAAAAACGATAATACAAAAAATAAATATCCATTTTGCGCAATTCAATGCTTTATCAATTACAAAAGCTTTAATAATTTTTTTAATTTCTTGTTTTAAATACTTGAGGAACGCAAACCATAAATTTGATTAAAATTCATCAGACAATAAATACATATACGATTTTTAACAATTTTTTGAATTTAAAATTTTCAAAAAAACCTTTACCCTTATTGGAGCAAAAAAAATTTAATTTTTTCTCTCAAAAAGCACTTTTTTCTTTCAATTTCTATAATAATTCTAAGTAGTTTTTTGAGAAAAAAAAATTTTTTTCTTGAAAAAAAAATGACAGATTGTGTGGCGAATAGCCATGGTCTTGTTTTTTCCATATCGCCTGTTAAGAAACAACCTAAAAAGAAAAATCAAGAAGAGGAAGAAGAAAATATTCTAACTTTAGCTCCATTTACAAAGCCTCCAAAAATAAATTTCGGTCAATTAAAAATAAATGAGTCGGTGGAACGTGCCGTTCTATTAATAAACCCACAACAATTCGATTTGGACTTGGTAGTCACAAACAATGAGCTAAATATAAATAATATTCAACTTAAAATAGAAAAAGGTAGAAATGTCAATTTAAAAATAGTATGGACACCGGAGAAACCGGGAAATTACAAATTCGCAATTTTGTTTGAGGTCACCAATTCGGCTCGGTTAAAATTCTTAGTTCACGCATTTGGAATTTGTATTAAACCAGAGGAGAAAAAACCTATTCGAAAACCCCTAAACATGCTACAGCCTTTAAAAAAAGAGAAGAAACCCGAACCCGCACCGCCACCAGTTCAAAAAAAAGAAACAACGATTTCAACATCGACCAAATATAAGACCACAACAACAACGACTACAACCATTTTTAAAAAAACTGGAAAAAAAAGTTCTTTTGATGAAACTGTCATAATTGAAAAAAATCGAGAAGAAAATAAAGAGAATAAAAAAAATTTGGGCATTAAAATTGAGAGTATTTCAGAAGCTAAACAACCCGAACCTGAATTTAAAAATCCAAGAAATATTTACGAGGATTCGTTCTCGGAAGATGTTGCTTTAGAAAACACTCCCAAATTAACTGATTATCAAACAAATAGAGATCAAGGTGTAAAAGTTCAACTTACGCCGAAATTATCTGATTTTATGAAACCCTCAGTTTTCGATGTTGAACAATTAAACTCGTTTTCGACTACAAGTACAACCACCTTAACTAAAATAACCAAAATAGCAGCTACTCAATTAATAGACATTGGAATCGATCAAGAGAATCCTATCAATAATAAAACCCTAGTTAACATTGCACAAGGACCCAAGACTCCACATTTTCCATTTAAATTCAATTCCTATTTGGGAGAGTCAATACCTTATCCTGATCAAAATAGTCCATTTACTAGCACAGTTAATCGATTAGGTTTCAATCAACAGCCATATTTGGGTGTCACTCCTAAATTTGATAGAAATTTTTTGTACAAAGATGAGACTGATATAAAATTGGAAGATGATGTTAAATTGGAAAAATGTGTTATTTTGTGTCAAAAAGCGTGGAGGTATAAAATATTTCGACGTAAATTAAGAGAATTAAAAGAAAAGAATAAATTGGATAAATTGAATCAGCTTCTAGCAGTTTCGAAAAATGTAGCTAAGGAGTTCGAGTTGATCAATAAAAGACAAGATGAATTAGTCTCGCAACAAATGTTGGAGAAACAACGCAATGAACTGTTAATTGCTGAAATGGAACGATTAGAACTCGAGAAAAAAGAACGTTTCTTACGCTGTGTTTTAATTTGTCAACGAGCTATTCGTATGAAACGATTTAGACAATTTCTAAAAGAACATAGAGAAAAATTAATTTTAAAAGTTGTTCTTTTAGTTCAGCGCAAGTGGAGAATGATCAAATTCAGGAGTTGTTTAAGACAACTTAAAATAGAGGAACAATTAAGAATTGAATATGAGAGAAATGTTTTAAAGTACACTACAATGTGTCAAAAAATGATAAGATATAAAAATTTTAAGAGAAATTTAAACTCATTAAGACAAGCTAAGAGAATATTAGACGCTCAAAATGCAGCTGCTAGTTTAATTCAGAAAAAGTGGAGAATGTACAAATTTCGATGTAAAATGACAAAATATCGTCAAGCAGCAATTTCGATTCAAAATTGGTACAGAAATAGGATTAAGCCAAGAAATGACTTTTTAATCCTTAGAAAAACAGTAGTAAAAATTCAAAATAATTTTCGACAAAAAATGATTCTTAAAAATCAATCATCTCTTAAAATTCAATCCATATGGCGAGGTTATGTTCAAAGGAAAGCATTTTTACGTTTAAAAAATTCAACTTTGAAAATTCAGAGATGGTTTAGAGACATGAAAGATCGATTATGTTATCTTAAATTAAAACGTTCACTTCCTTGTGTACAATCTAAATGTCGTAAATTAATTCAAAAACAAAACAAAGCTGCCTTAACTATTCAACATAGTTATTTCTACTACAAGTTTCGTGAAAGCATGAAGTGTTATAGAACAGCTGCAATTAAAATTCAAACTTGGACACGATCAATGAAATTAAGATATGAATATTTAGAAAATCGTAGAGTTATTATCAAATCAGTTATAGTGATTCAAAAATATTGTCGGATGTATATAGCTCGTAAACAATTGGGTATTTTACGACATAAAAAACTTGAAGAAAATAGTGCTGTGATCATTCAAAAATTATGGAGAGGTCGCAAGGTAAGACAAGACTTAAATACGATTAAACAAGAAAGATTAGAACAAATTAAAATACGACTCGAAATGGAAAAATTAAATAAATACGCAACTATTATTCAATCTGTATGGCGTGGATTTATAGTGCGTAAAGAAACTACTCAAGTTTTATGCTCAATTAGATCTAGACTTAGTTTTTATAAATTCAATACCAGCTCGGAGACAAATCCAACCTTAGGAGCTAGAATTAAAAATTCATTGAAAATTCTAAATTTTCAATGTGTACCAATTCAACAAATTATATTGGCACTCACAGATCTAGATAAAGTAACTCGATTATCGCCAGAATGTTGCTTGATATTCACTCGCGAAGGTGCTATTCAAATTTTATACGAATTTATTATGAATTGTAATAGAAGTGTCCCACATATGGATCTAGTTAAATTATGTCTTCAAATTTTAATTAACTTAAGCAAATATTCTCAAACTGCAGAGTATCTGCTAAGACCGGCAGGCTCGTGTCTTTTACTTTTAAACCTTATACAAGCATATCAATCAAGTAATCCAAATATATTTATGGATGCTTGTATTATTTTTATTTTATTAGCTCAAAATGATTCAATTAAAAAGGTGATTCTTAAACATGAAAACTTTATTAAAAAAATAACTGGTATATACTCGGTATTGGAGCGTAGAGCGAATTTTAGTCGTGATAGACAAACTAGTAAAGGTTGTTTGAATAGTAAGGAACAATTAAATAGTACATTAAATGTTGGTTTAAGTAGCAGTTCTAAAAAATCACTAGTCTTGAGTTTTTCACCAGCTCCCGAATGGAGTTTAGCTAAAAGAGAAACAATTGAACTAGTCGATCCAATAGGCGCCATTGAATACATGATGAATAGTCTAAATATAACTAGTCAAGTTACGAGTGGTATGCCTACGAGTGGCAAGACACCAAAAAAATCGTTGTCTTCATCATCTATTGACAAATCTGGTAAAAAATCAGCTGCTAAAGTAAAATCTCAGGCGAAACAAGCAGGAGCAAAAACTTCAACAAAACAATTATTCAAGGATAATGGTAGATCTGAGTCAGAAATTATCACAAAGTACAAAATGGAGGAGGAAACACCTGTTTATTGTGAGACTGAATATGATGATGATCATTTTTCAATAACTAGTAATGAAAGTTATCGATCAGTTAGTTCAGTGACAACAGTCAAGAGTATTTCGAACTTAAATGCTGAATTGCCTAAATTAAATTCGACTTTAATTGGTTCTAATAAGAGATCCGGTCTCAAGAAATCAGAATCAGTCAATTTTCCATAAAATGTCAATTTACCTTTAATTTTGTAATATAAAGTTATAAAAACCTTTTTTTTGCTATTTTTTTTTAACAAAATATTTTTGATATTTTTTTTTCGAAGTTGAATTTAGCCTTAATTAATTTAGATTGGAAAATATTGATCTTCTAAAAAATTTTGATTAAAATTATTTTACTTTTGAGCTCATAATTGAATTTCTTTTATACTTTTTTTTTATAATTAAATAATCTGACAGTTGGTACAAATATTTAGAATAAATTTTTGCTAATAAAAAAATTTTTCAAAAAATCTTCTAAAATTTTTTTAAATTCATTATCCGAGTTTTTCTATTAAATTAAATTTTTAATTTCGACGATAAGAAATTCAAGTTAAGAAATCTCATTTTCAAAATTTTAAAGAACTTAATTGCAATATCCACTTGACAATTTTGTTTTATTTTTTTCTTTTAGACGTGGAATCAAATACAATTTTTTTTAGATGGAATCGAAATAAAAACCTTCTTAAGACTTTCGAATTTTTTAGCTAGTCTACATACAAATGTACTCCAAAAAAGTGGGAGTAGAAGTAGGAGTAGGAGTAAGCTACTCGTACTCCTTACTCCTACTCCAAACTCCTAATTTTGGAGTAACCTACTCCTACTCTTACTCCTATTTGTTACTCCTCATTTTGGAGTATTCTACTTCTTACTCTTACTCCAAACTCCTCATTTTGGAGTAATGTACTTTTACTCCTACTTGTGCCTTGTTAAAATTGGAGTAAATATTTCAAGTTCTATATTATTTATGCTAAGACACTTTTTAGTTAAACAATACAATCAACTAGTCCGAACTCCGAAAAGATGTATTTTTTGAACTTATTTTGAAAATTTTGATCACCTAATTTTCTTCTTCTACTCAAATACATTTGATTAAATCGAGCAAAATTTATTTGGATTTCGCTCAAAAGTTTGTATTAAATTTTAAAATTTTACGGTACAATAATATTTAAATTATCTTTTTAGAGTGATTTATTGTACTGGTTTGTATTCTAATTAAAGCATGGTGCGATTTTAAACAAGAGATTTTTAAATAATTTTTTTAAATTTCGAAAAAATTGACGCATAGTGAAAAATTTAAGAAATTATAGAGATCTCAAAATAAAAATGCAAAGGTATCGTAAATCGCTTATTCGATAATCTTAAATGTATTGTTGTAAATAAATAAAAAAATTAATAATTTTATATTTTTTTTTAATTTAAAATTTTATATGGGTTTTTTGGAAAGTGAATTAATCGAAAAAATGTATCGATATACTAAAATGATACAAGTTAGATTCCATTTAAAAAGTAACGGGTCTCCCACGTTATGTGACCAAGTGGTCACGAAATATGTGACCAATATCACTTTGCTCATTTGGTGACCAATCTATGGTCACATAAAAGGAACATTGGTCACAAAATGAATAACAATGGTCACCAAATGAATAACAATGGTCACCAAATTAAAAACAATGGTCACTAAATGATTAAAAACTTAATAATTTTTTAATGTCTAACAATCAAAAGTAAAAATTTTTAACCTCTCTTGTGTAAATGATTAAAAAATATAACAAAATGAAACAGTATATTTGAACAAAACAAGTTTTTCAGTAAAATTTAGCTTTAATACGAAAAAAATAATGTCTGAAGATTTTAAGAATGGTCACATAATTATTAACACTGGTCACATAATTAATAAATTTGGTCACGAAATGATGTTGTTGGTCACTTAATTATGTGATTGGTCACATATTTAAATTTAAACTTATTAAAATATTGGTCAACAATTTTCTTGGTCACATAAATGTGACCAGTGCTGGTCACCAAATGAGCAAAGTAATATTGGTCACATATTTCGTGACCACTTGGTCACATAACGTGGTAGTCCCAAAGTAACATCTAAAAAATAACCATATCGTACACTACAAAGCTAAAATAAGTTAACGGCGTGTTCGTGCATTTTCCAACACTGTTCGAACAGAGTCTGTTTCTTTTCGAACACTGTTTGTTTCTTTTTGTGTTTTCTTTAACTTATTTCAGCTTTGTACTGTACTAAAATATAAAAAAGTTATAATTTATGGTTGTTAATTGGATTTTTCCAATTATTTGGAACATTAACGTAGAAATAGAAACTTTGAAGAATCAATTTTTGAACAAATATTAACTAGAGATTTTTTTTGAAAATGTTGCAACCAACTGGTTGCACAAGTAGGTGCAAATATACAGAGTTTTTGCATAGCTATATTTCTGGGTGTAGAAAAATTGTTACACTTTTTAGAAATTTACAGAATAATTTTATGATTTCCTGTTATTTTAATTTGCATAAATCGAAATAACGAATTGAAATTTATTGTATAGAGACATTTTACAAAAAAATAAGGAAATGATAATACTTCATTTCTCGCGAATTAACGGGATACCCTTCCCGTTTCGGTACCGTACCAGTATCAAAATGAAACAATTTTTTTAATCGCTTTTGAAACTAAAAAAATAATTTAGACTTTTGCAAAGTGATTTTTGCCGTCAAAAAAAACAAAAAATTTTAACATGCCGAAGAAACAAAATTAAAATTGTTAAGTCTTTAGTCTTTATTAAAAAAAGAAATAATAAAAATTTATTTTCAAAAAATTTTTCAAATTATGCTCTCCCTTAATAATAGATACGTTTAAATATATATTTTTTAATAAAACGCGCGAAATAAAATTAAAATTCTTTAGTTTTAAAAGTAGCGCTTAAAACCTAAAAGACAAATAAAAACATGGGTTAATCAAAAGGGTTTGATAACATGGGAGAGAATGTACGCGATGTATGAGCTTAAAATCAAATTTGAGTTTAACTTGGGATGCAATACCGCGGTATAATTATACGGTAATGAGCTTTAGTAGTTCGAAATCAGATATTTTAAAAAAAAAACCAACTTATTCACGATTTTCCTTAATTTCCGTTTTGTATTTTTTTCTAAGTAAATTTTTTCATCTTCTTTATAATTATCTTTATAAAAACACCAAACAAACCTTAATTCTGTATAAAAACTGGTTTTATATGCAACAGATCAGATTTTCCTTTCCTCTGGTTATAAATTAGTATTTCACAAGATTTTTGTAAGATCTTTAATTCAAACATGTTCACATAACCACCTTAAAAAAAAGGATTTAAATTATATTTTACCATAATTTTTTTTTAACAAATGTTTAAAAAATTATAAAGTTCTTAGCAAAAATAATATAGAACTTGAAATATTTACTCCAATTTTAACAAGGCACAAGTAGGAGTAAAAGTACATTACTCCAAAATGAGGAGTTTGGAGTAAGAGTAAGAAGTAGAATACTCCAAAATGAGGAGTAACAAATAGGAGTAAGAGTAGGAGTAGGTTACTCCAAAATTAGGAGTTTGGAGTAGGAGTAAGGAGTACGAGTAGCTTACTCCTACTCCTACTTCTACTCCCACTTTTTTGGAGTACATTTGTATGCTAGTCTAACATTTTCTCTTATATATTTCTGTGATCCTTCAATCCCATATGATCTTATTTTGAACCACATTTTTAATGATAAAATCGAAGACTCAAAGCAATGTAAATAAATATTTTCCATATCTTTGTTTTTCAAATAAAACTGATAATGCTTTTGTCACGGAATAAAAAAGTCTCGAGTGATGGATTTGAACACCGATTAAAAAAGTGTATTTAAAAGTTTCGATTGAAAAAAAATTTTTTTCTGTTTTGTTCGATGTAGCAAAAATGCTACAAATTGTAGCAATTAAAACTATAAATAATTACATTAGTCTTTTTAGGCATTCTAGTAGTCTAATTAATTACTCATCGTAGCGAGGCTAACTAAAAAAGATACAATTTGATATTTTTTACTAATTTTAAATATTGCAAATATTTCTTTATTTTAGCTGATTTTGAAAGCTTTAATTTAAAAGAATGGTTTAAAATAATTAGCTATAAACTAGACAAAATCAATCCTTTTTTGGATAGTTTCAAGTTAAAAGTCAATGTGGTTTTTAAAAACATCTGATGAGCAATACAGAACAGAAATATCAAAGAGGTCCTTAGTCAGATAAGATCTTAAAATTCTAGAAAAATCGACTTGCTCCTATCCCCATCTTATATATAATCCATTTTTTTTGCTTGTTAATGATCTTTTAATTCCGACTAGTGATGGTCAGTAGAAGCTTAAGGTCAAACTAACTGGCTGGTTTGTAGTTGTCTAGTTGTTATTTTCTCAAAGAGTAAACTAACCAGCAATTTTAAAATCAATCAATAGTTTCAAGTTCTTCATCGATAACAATTGAAATTTTCTCAAAAAAATTTTTTCTTCTTTTAGACCTGGAATAAAACACAATTTTTTTAAAATGGAATCAAAATTAAATTTTTTATTTTTAATAAATATTGAGGTTTAGACCTAGAGTAATGTTTACTATAACAAGAAAAAAAATCATTCAAAAAATTAAGGCATAGTGTGATAACTTGTGAAAATTAATATTGCGAGTAACTTTCTTTGAAAAATATTTTTAAATAAAATTTGAATTGAACTATAAAAATTAACTTAGCCTTCTAAACGCGTTTTTTTCGTTATGACGTTTTTGAGAGCAAAAAACGAATCTAATTGAAGTTTTGTTGCTGAAGGACGCTAAAATTGGATTCATTTTTGTTTTGCCGTTTTTTAGAAAAAAAATTATATTTTGGGTTAAAAAACAAAAGAAAAGCTCTCTAAGAAAAGAAACATAACTATGAGGTGCACCAGCCATTCATTTACTAGATCACTTTAAAAAAATTACCGTCAATCCTTAGATAAAACAATTGGGTCATTAAATAGAGGAAGACTTTTTATAATAATATTACTAAGACTTGATATTAGCTAATACCTTAATTAACTCAGGTAAAAAATCAATTGCGGACTTTTTTTTATTTCAAACATAATTTTTAAAAATCTGACATATTTAAATATTTATCTCAATAAAAACAAAAGAATTTGAAGCTTTTTTTCAAGTATTTAAAAATACTAAAATTTGTATGTTATGTAACATAAATGTGTTTAGATTAAAAAAAACAAAGATAAATAATTTTAATAAATAATAATATAATAATAAAATAAAGCTATGATGTGGTAAACCACATAAAATGGGCTTTTAACACCCACTGTGATAGCTTGTTAAATTTAGTTTGTCTAATTTATTCTTAAATACATTGATTGTGTTTGATTCTACGATGTCTTTTGGTAGACGATTCCATATACTTGAAATTCTGTTAACAAAAAAGTTGTGACGTTGTTCGCAATTTTTAACCAGTTGTCTTTCAATTGTTAATTGGTGAGACCTTGGACATTGTCTTAGTCCATTTAACGAGTCATTTTTAAAGATTACTGGGTTGAACCAGTTAATCTTGTCAAAGCCTTTCGAAAACTTAAACATTTGGATAAGATCACCTCTTATTCTTCTAGCCTCGAGAGTGGTTAGATTTAATTTTTCTAATCTTTGGTGATAGCCAAGGTTTCTAAAATGGGGTACCAGTTTTGTCGCTCTGCGCTGAACAGATTCAATAGTTTTTATGTCTTTCTTTAAAGTTGGCATCCAAACCTGGACCCCATATTCTAGTTGCGGACGGACAAATGCTTTATACAGTCTCGATATCGTCTCAGCATTGTGATACTTGAAAGTTCTTTTTATAAGCCCTAGAGTCGAATTCGCTTTGTTGACACATGCGTTTATATGAGTTGACCACTTTAGATTACAATTAAAAAATATTCCCAAATCGCGTTCTCCATCTGAGTCTTTAATTTCGATACCATTTAACGTGTATTTATAATGCGGATTTTCATGTCCAAAATGTAATACTTTACATTTATCTTCATTTAACGCAATTACCCATAGTCTTGTCCACTCACTTACCTTGTTTAGGGTTTCTTGTAACAAGATATGTTTACTCGGTTCGTCTAAGATTTCTCCAAATTTAGTATCGTCAGCAAACAGTTCGCACGGACTTTTAATTAAATCTACTAAATCATTGATGAAAATTATAAACAAGACTGGCCCGAGAACTGAGCCCTGGGGGACACCACTTGTTACATCAACCCATTCAGACATACTATTGCCCATGACCACTCTTTGTCTTCTATTTGATAAAAAGGCTCTTAACCACCCAATGATCTTGTAATCGAAACCATGTTTGTTTAATTTAAATAGGAGCCTTTTATGGAGTAACGAGTCAAAGGCTTTTGCAAAATCGAGATAGAACATGTCAACCGGAAGACCAATGTTCAGTGCTTCTGTTAAAAAATCTAGAATTTCGAGCAAATTTGTTATACACGATTTGTTTTCCATAAATCCATGTTGTCGACTCGAAATTAAATTATTTGTTAATAGATACTCCATAATAGGTTTTTTCAAAAGCTTTTCCATTATTTTGCACACAATTGAAGTTAAGGACACCGGTCTGTAGTTTTTAGCGGATAGTCTACTCCCCTTCTTAAAAAGTGGAGTAACATTTGCCTCACGCCATAGATTCGGAACTTCACTCGATTGAAAGGACTTTATAAACAATATTGAAATCGGTGTTGAGAAAGCAATCGCATTTCGCTTTAAAACGGTTGGGTTGATTTCGTCCGAACCCATGCTTTTATTCTCGTTAAGGTCGCTAAGTTCTTTTGCTACATTTGACACTGAAAAGACTAGGTTTGGATCAATGCTTAATGACTTGTTAGTTCTCGCTTCCATTGGTGGAATAACCGTTTCATCACTTTTGTTAAAAACTGACTCAAACTGCTTGTTAAGAATTTGGCATATTTCAAAAGGATCTGTGACGTTTTGACCGTCTGAGTCGATTAATGTTCTGATATGAGTTTTTACGTTCGTTTTCGAATTAACATATGAATAGAACAACTTTGGATTTGTTTTACTTCTTTTTATCAAATCGGTTTCAAACCGACATAGATCCTCTTTAATTGATTTTTCAACTATTTTTTTGGCTTCTTTAAATTTTCTTAACAATTCAGTATTTTTTTTTGACGCTAAGTATTTGAACCATAAATTTTTTTTTTCTCGAATCAGTCTCTTTGTTATCTGTGTTAACCACGGCAAGTTGTGTTTATGTGAGAGCTTTTTTTTTGGAATAAATTCATGACACAGGGTGTGATACATATCAACGAATAAGTTATAACAGGTGTTTACGTCTTTCGAGTCGAAGACAACTTCCCAATCAACTGAGTTAAGCTTATTAGAGAAAAGGTCGTACTTACCGCGTTGGTAGTTAAATTTTCGATTATCAAAGCTCTTCTCAGTGCTCTTTGAGGCTAAATACTTCAAAGTTAGAATATGATGACCTCGACTTGAGTTACCAAGGGGTGGTTTATGAGCTAGGTCCGTTATGCGTTGAGGGTACGACGTAAGAATCAGGTCTAAAGTGTTTGTTGTTTCACCATCGGATGTTTGAAAAGTGTGGTTTTCAACCATCTGGGATAAGAAACAGTCGTATACTACGTTTAAAAAAATTTGACTATGATGGTCGAACGGATTTATTTCGGGATACATTTTCTCGGTCCATTTGATTGCCGGATAGTTAAAATCACCAAAGATTATTAAATCATTGAAACAACCTTTAGAAACAAGATTACTAGCTTCTATTATCAAAGAGTTTATTCGTGTGTTTTCTTGTTTCGAATAATTTGGCGGCCTATAAAAACAACCAATTAAAATTCTTTCGCATCCAATTTGTAATGCGCACCAAATATGCTCAATGGTGTCATCTTTCAATTCTGGATACACAACTTCAGAGGCTTTCAAAGATGTTTTTACAAAAATGCACACTCCACCACCTCTCGTGCCTCTATCCTTCCTAAATAACGTATAACCAATTAAGTTAGCCACTGAAGTCTCTTTAAACCATGTCTCGGAAATTAATAGAAAGTCGGGGTCTTCATCGGCTACCTCTGATTCTAAGAGGTGTATTTTGTTTTCCAAAGAAGTAGCATTTGTATACCAAAATGAAAGATAACTATAGTGTTGCGAGTTTAGTTCGTTTTGTTTTGTCACAGATTTTCTTTTTGCGGAAATAGAACTTTTATTTGTGTGTTTTGTGTTTGTTGTGTTTTTACTTGCTGTTTGTGTTTCATTGCTATTGTCAGGTAAAACTATTCAGTTAGTGTTTGCTTGTGAAACGATCTTAATCTTAACAACTTCATAATCACGTATACCATACCTATAGCCAGTGGTAGAGCTATCGTTATTACGATTAAGCTCGTTTCTCAGAGCAACAAGTGACTTGTTCAGTTCTCTTTCAGCAAAAGTTAAATCCGGGTTTATGTAGATTTTATCGAAACGTCTGTCATTTCTCAATTCTTTGGCCAGTTTTAACATTTCCGCTTTGTTTTCTTTATCCTCGAGTTCAACTAATAATGGAGTGCTTTCGACTTCGTTGCTTTTACGTTTGAATCGTTTAATATATTTGACTTTACTAGGATCGAAACCGATACACTCTGAGATTTCTTTGACCAAATTTTTATCTACATTTGTATCTTCAGTGAACTTAGTTCCAAAAATAACAACATTTTTACTTTTTTTATCTTCTTGTTTTTGTTCAATTCTCATCGCGTTCAATATGTTATTCTCTTCAGTATTTGGTTTTTTTCGTTTAAATAGATCGCTAAATAATTTGGGACTGGAGGAAACTTCTTTTCCTTCTAATTCGCTTATTTTATTCGACAATGTTGCGTTGGTTTCCAAAAGATCAGAATATTTAGCTTCTAAACTTGAGAGCCGCGTCTTCAAATCATTTATTATCTTCTCTTGTGCAGCCACATAGGCGTCAAAAGCGGTCTTATGCA
>NTPY01001020.1:4864-19680 GCA_002922825.1 Brachionus calyciflorus | reverse complement strand
AACTCCGAATTTAAGTAAAGGACTAGTTTAGGTTTAATTTGCAGCAAAATTTATTGGGAACAAAAGTTCCATTCTTTGGCCTTTTTTGAATAAAATTGTACATAAAAAAAATCTAATTAAAAAAAAAACTTGCCATATTTAAAATTAAAATTTTTGTTTTAAAAAAAAGTTTCGAATTAAATAAATTTATGTTGTAAAATATCATCATCATATTTATTTGTTTTCGACATGACGTTCTTAGACTATTCTGTAAAGCTATATATTAATTTGAGCCAATCAACTCGAACTATTATTTTTTGTTCAATTAAGAGTTTCTTAAACAAGTCACTGTTCTCATATATTTCCACATCTGTTATATAATGCGTATAATATGAATCTTTTTTTGAGTCAAAAATCAAATCTCCACCAAAATAGAAAATAATTTTTTTAATTTCATCTAATATATTAAATAAACCAAAAGGCAAACAAAAAATACAATTTCGAAATATTTTTTTATCTTTATATTCTGCCTTTAATATATGTGAATTGATACCTTTTATATATGGTTCTCTTACAATTTCATATAAAAAATAAGTATATTGCAATTATTTTAAAATAAGTTGGCATTTAAGTTTTAACCAATAATCAGGATTATTTTCCGTCTTTGAAATATTTGAATCTGATTCATTCATTGGTTCTAATGAATTTTCAGCGTTCTCACAAACCATCTGCTCCTCAAAACGCATTGTTTTAGGTGTGCTTTGTCGGTCAATATCGTTTATTTGAGATAAAGAAACGTTTAATTCTTCTTCATATCTTTTTTGGTTAACACAATCTCTTGCTCTTTCGATTTCATTTATTTCTGAGTAAAGCTTTTTACTCGAACTTATTAACTCTTCATCAGATTTTCTAGTAAACAAAAATAAAATTATTTTAATATATTTATGGATAGTTTTGGGAACTTTATTACTATTAAAATAGACATTTTAACAAAGACACTTGTTTCAATTTTATCAGTTCAGTTGAACAAGATTCTTTATCTTTTTAGCATTTTTCAAAAAAATTTTATTACTTTCCGTTCAAAAGATGTTTTTATTTGAATGAATCAAAATGGGTGAAACGAAAAAATTTTCTATCCGCCTTAAACTAGAAGTCGCTCTATTCCGGTTCCAAGTCGCACGATTGTACCTTTTTTAATTTGAATCAGATAAATTTTTGTGAAAAATATAAAAATGTAATATCCGTATTTTTCATCGTTTAAAACTATGATTCAATGGAAAGGGCTGCCATAAAGACCATAAGAACAAAATATACATGAAATTATTTTTAAAGTTTGCGCGTATTTAAAGGTAGTGAATGATTTTCATATTAATGTGGTCTTAGAATTAGAATAGATTATCGAAATTCATCAAAATATGTTTTAGGATTGGAATGGGTTTAAACAGAAAATATCCTTTTCTTATCACAAAAAAGCTTTATTTTTGAAAGCAAAATTATCCGAGAGAGCTTTGAAATATATTAAAAAATTAATTAAAATATATTATAAAATTTCTCTTCTTAAAAACCCCCATATGAAATTCTTCATAAAAAAAATATTTTAAGAAATAAAATTTGGATTTTTTTTTTAATCTGTAAAAGGTCGTTATAGCTATTTTAAATGCTTTTTTTAATAAGTATTCCTTTAATATAAGTATATTTAATACATACATGGCCAAATTTAATATTGGAATTTCAATGAAACTGTTACTTTTAATGATTCTTAAATTTTACTAAGATAAAATTATTGAAATCTTCATGCATACAAAATAGCTCAATATTTTTATTTTCTTATTTCTTGATTACTAAAAATTTTTATGAAAAAAAAATTTAATATTTAAATTTCTTTGTAACTATGTAACTTAAATGTTTTTATTTTACTTTGCTTAAAAAAGGCAAATCGGGTCTTGCCAGTTATGTGACTCTAGAGTCACTTATTTAGGTGACTCTAGGATGATACTGGCTAGTTGACTCTTAGGAGTCACATAATCTGAAGTCACCTAATATGTGACTCTTAAAAATTCTTAAAAAAAAAGAATTTTTTTTTTTTAAATTACCGTAAACTCTCGCAAATTGTCCCAGGGGTATTACAGAGTTTACAAGCATTAATAATGCTCAGTATGTTTTCAATTTGATCTATATTTTTTTCCAATCAATTTTAATAGTCTCTAGTCCTTGTTACTATTTGAATTTAAGTTCTGAATTTAATTTTGCGTTAGCTACAGTCACTCAAATTTCATGATACCATGGGACAATTTGCGAGAGTTTACGGTATGTGACTTAATAAAAAATTTTGTGACTTCAAAAAAAAGTGACCTTAAAAATTCATTTTCTGTTAAAACCATTTGTCCAACCCGAAAAATTAGTTTTTCTGCGCTTTTGTTTTTAAATAATTTTGTGTTGAAGTAAAAAATTTTTTTATTTAAACACAAAAAAACCTTTTTTAATAAAATTAATCAGTCTGTTCTGAACAATTTTAATAAAATTTATTGCCAATAAATGTATAGCTAAATATCTTTTTCTTTCATACAGTGCTGCTATTAAACAATGAATTCATCATATTTTACTTAAATTATTGTAAATTCATGATATTTTACCTTATTTTACCTAAAACACGGTCTAACAATCGTAATTTTTTGAAAAATATAGATATTTATGGCAAATTACCGAAATTTACGTAAGATTAGCTAAAAAAATCGATTATTTTATAAGAGGAAATTACAAGATTTTTTTTCTATTTTAAATTTTCAAAAATTTTTAATTGCGTAATTTAATTTGTTTCAATTCATTTTCATGTTAAATTTTGAAATGTTATTACGCAATTTTTTAGAAAAAATTAAAATAGAAAAAAAATCTTGCCAAATTGAATTTTACAAAATTCTCAAAAATAATTTTATAATATTAGGTGCTAAAAAATTTGGTGACTCTTTATTTTAGACTTGGAGTCACATACTATGTGACTCCAGATTAAGTGACTCCAAGGAGTCATCAAACCGGCATCGTTATGGAGTCACGAAATTAGGTGATTTCAGAGTCACATAATCGACAAGACCCGGCAAATCATTTTGCAGTTAAAAAAGCTCTAAAGATAAATATTCTAAATGAATCCATACTTTTAAGTATGTCTTCCACTTAAGAGTAAATCCAAATACACCGTAGTAAATACCAAGTCTTTCACTTAGATTAAATATCTTCAATATTTTTTGAATCTCTTTGTAAACCATTTTTTTTATTTTACATAAACTCATTAATTTAATTAAACTATTATTGTGATCAAATTTGAGAAAAATAAAAATCAAGTCTCAGTACTTAAAAAAAAAAAGCTAATTTTTTTACCTTTTTTTGTTGGTTATTAAACTCTGATTTAAATCACTATCATAAGATAAATCTTTACTTCTATCATTATTATCTTTTAAAGCATGACTCTTTAACAAATCAATTGAATGTCTTTGAAAATGAATTTTTTCAGAGCCGAATTGATACGTTTCTTCTTTTATTCCGACAAAATCTAATATATTTCTGCACTTTTTTTTGCTTGGTAAATTTGCATCAACATCTTTAATGGAGCCAAATTGTTCTAAAAATTCGTCATATGATATTTTCTGAGGGTAACCATTTTCATTTAAACAAATCATTTCTTTTATTCCTTGGTTTTTTAACTGCTCTAAAATAATTTTGCTATCGAAATTTGAAGGACTTCTTTCATTATTTGGTTTGAAGCAGCGAATAAAATAGGGATTCGTTTCTTTCAAATTCTTGATAAGTTCATTAACTGATTTTCTTAGCTTATGAGTCACTGTTTTGCCAGACATATTTAAGTTCGAATTATCATTAGAAAAAACTTTTTGAAAAAACTCGTTTTCACTTGTTTTAAGAATTTCTAATTGATCAGTTTTTACATCGTTTTGATTCTTTTCGAAAAAGTCACTCGCATCATATTCTACTTGTTGAACATAATGGTTTATTAATAGAAATGGATGATTTTTTTTTTTCATCCTCTCATGAGCTTTACTCCCTTCATACCATTTTTTTTCTTTAGCATTTATTTTACAGCTATCTTCCAGAAGATTAAAAATATTTTCAATTTCTTTTATTTCTTGATAATTATCTTTGTAATCAATGTTCGACAATTTTATTCCATCTTTAGAATATTCCTCTATTTCAAATTTTAAATTAATTTCCATAAAGTAGTTATGAATTTTTTCATTCGAATAATTAATGCAAAAATTTTCAAAACTATTCTGTTCAAAAAATTCAAATCCAAAAATGTCGATTATATTAATTGAATGAGGTTTTTCGCCGCTAAAATTTGATGAACATTTCAGGTTTGTTTCCGAGACAATCCAATCGAATAATTTTGAATACATGTGTTTGGCAAAAGAATCTCGTAAAACCAATGCCTAAAAAAATAAAGATATTGTCAGACTTTTTCGCAAGTCAAAAGTTATTTTCAAGCAAAGTCACGACTCTGCTTTCAATTAAATTTAAAAGGAAGCAAAGTCAATGACTTGACTTTAATTATTATATACATTAACATAGGTTTAAGAAAATTTTTTTAATGAGGAAAAAGATCATTATGTATACTGTAATTTTTTTAGGCGAAGATACTTACGCTCAAATGCGATGATTAAGTAACGCATCCCTAATGCGTAGTTTTTTTCGCTTTAGGGTGAAGAAATTGTCACTTTTTTGCTTTAATGCGAGCTTTATTTTGCTTTTTATTACGCATTAGGGATGCGTTACTTCATCATCACATTTGAGCGTAAGTATCTTCGCCTAAGAAAGTGTATTCGAGAATGGTATCGGATTAAAAAAGCAAGTGTTAAAATAAAATTATCAAAAAAACAAAAAGTGAAAATAACAAAGCTCAAAATATCAAAAAATTAAAATCTATATCTAATAAGATGTGAAAAAGATGAAAAGTTTTAAATCCTATCTGTCGTGTCAAGAATGATAAAAATGATACATGTAAATGAACTTTGCAACTTTGCAATAGTGGAGAAGAAAGTTATTGAATCAGAATTAATTCTTTTTGACGTGATCGTTATAAATGACTCTTAATATGGTGATTGAAGTGAGACATTACTGCAAATTTCTAATTGAGTCTAGTTACTCAAGACATATAAAAATCTTTTCAGCGCATAGCCTTTTTTTCCAACAAATTTAGTTTATCAACAAAATTTTTACAATACAACAAAAAAATCTAATTTAAAATTATCTTTTAAACACAAACTATTTACAAATACATAAATAAATTGCATCAAATAACAGCTTATCCTTTTTGGTTTCTATGAGTTCCAAACCAAATTTGTCTACAATTTCAGCTATTATTAAATAAATTCAAAAAAAAATTTGTGGTCATATTTTATACATCAAGAATACATGGAGAAAACATCAAGAATACATTCTACTCACAAAACACCCCTTTCCTAACACGCTTTTAGTGCCGCTCCTGAAGTAGTTATTTTTTTATTTTTTAAGATTCTAACACTTTATTTTTGTTCAATACTTCCTAACGTTTTTTAAAAATTAGTAAAATATTCATTAGAAATACTGTAAAAATTAAAGGCCAGTTGGTCTTCCCTGTAAAATCTTTTTTATAACTCTGTTTAAATGATCGATTTTTATTACGCAATATTATTCTAATAATTTCAATTAATTTATTTTAAATTTTAATTTAAGATTTAAAACAGAATAAATTCTTTAAAAGTAAATTTAACAATTATAATACTTTCAAAAAACAAAAATTGCTTGTTAACATTGGAAAGACCAGTATTGTATAATTTAAAATTCAGTTTAATATTAAAAATAAACACTTGAGTAATATATCTTGTAAAAATATTTTTCTCTTTAAAAATTAAAAGAACATTTTTACACATTAAGATTATCATAAAAATTCATTTGTTGTGGTACACTGTAAATTTTTAATGCCTAATTTTTTAGGCAAAAAAACAGTGAAAATGCATATTTTAGAATTTAAATAAATTTATAACACATGCTACTACCACTAGTCACCATCCAGTTTAATCATAAAAATAAATACTTGAGTAAAATAAATAAAATTCTTCAAAATTTATTGGTTAAGCATTCTAAAATTATTTTTAAAAATATTCTTAGTGTTTTTTAATTACAAAAAATTCGAAAAAATATCAAGGGCGATATTCAAACTGATTAAAGAACAAGATACAGTGTAACCTCGATTTATGACCTTCGATTTTGTGACAATTTTATGACATAAAATCTGTGCTCCGCAGAAAATTACCATCGCTACAATGATAATTTTTCTTGATCTTATGACATTTGAATTTGTGAAAATTTAATTTTGTGACATAAAAAAAAGAGATAAAAAAAATATTTTTCATTAATTTCATGACTCGGTCTTATGACATAAAAATTAAAAAAATTATCATTAATTTTTTCTCGCTTTTTTTTGAATATTCAGAAGTGAATTGATATCGACACAAAAAAAAAGGTTATCGATAAAAATAAAAAATGTACGAAATATGAACTTATTAGACAGTTTTTAAATTTCTAAGGGTCATTTTTTTTTACTTGTTTTTCATATCAATATTTTTTTAATAAAATGTATTTTTGCTTGTGATTTGATATTGTTACAAAATTGGGCCGGTGATGGCCCAATGGTTCGAGTCGTTGGATGCCTGACCTGGGATTTTGAATTAATTTGCGATCCTAGTTGATTCAAGGGTCCGGGTTCAAGTCCCCATTCCTGCCACAAAAAATTTTCACCCAAATAGAAAAAAAAATGTTACAAAATTGTCATAAAATCGACGTTATGACATTTTAATTTAGTGACATAAATCTTATGCTCCACTGACATGTCACAAAATCGAAGTCACACTGTAATATATTAATATAGAAAAGAGGTCTTAGAAATTCTTTAAAGCCCAATAAAGATTTAAATTTTTGAAAATCCGTCAAAATTTCTCCTTTGGTGCTATTCGTGTTAAAGGAGATTTAATCCAAATAAATATCCAAGTTAAAAAATTACTTTGTTTCTATCAAAATTGGCGTCAAACATTGGATTTTTTCTTGTTGTCAAAGTAGTTAGCATGCTTTCGAAATTAATCTGCATTAGTTGACAAAATATTTGTAACGATTGGTCATTTTCCTTGTTTTTTTTTTTTTTAAATATGTTATTTAAAGAATTTTTTTTTGCGCATCTTACTTTAATATAGCTTTTTTTTTGGATTTCTTCTATTTCTATATTGCCTAGGTGCAATATTGCCGATAACACTTTCAGTACGTTTACGGTTTTTTTTTCACCAAAAGATTTTATCAAATTCTCATAAATTTGGTCAAATTTAGTTGAGTTGTTATTTTGCTCAAGATGTTCATTGGTTTTTGTGTAATTAAAACAGTTAAATTCTTCTAAATGCAAATATTTGAAATTATCCGATTTACTTATAGAGCATAATTCATAAAAAATATGAAAATTTCTTTCATTCTTCCGTCTAGCAGTCACTCTTGAAATTTCGAGAAAAAAAGTGTTTAAATTGGCGCCAATCATTTTTAGAGACGAATCATAGTCTATTGTTATAATCTTTGCGAATCTGCTACTATTGTAGTTTTTCGATGTTCGGCAATTTCCGAATAATTCAATAAAATTGTTCATATTTTTTATATTTTCTTTAATTAAATTTAAACCAATATCGCCATCTATTTTAGTCAAATACTTTAAAATATGAATTGCGTTCTGGCTTTTGCCAGAGCCTGATTCACCACAAATTATAATTGATTGATTTTTGCTTCTAATATTTTTGAATGCTGTATTAGCTATAGAATAAATATGCGGTTTCTTTGTTGCACAATTTTGAATAAATGTTTCATTGAAAATGTCAATTTGCCGATAAGGATTAATGGAAATAAGAATTGGACCACAAAAAGTGTAGATTTTATCGCTTAAATATCTTTTTTTCAAATAATCAATTATTTCATCCTCTGTTTTCCGAGGCAAATCTATAAGATTGTCTATTGAATCTTGCCTATCACAATCAAACATTCTTTGTCCGAAATCGGCCTTAGAATAAATAAATCTTATTATATAAAAGCGAAATGTGTGAAAAAAAGGTAAATTTTAATGCATGTACTTATGATAACGTAAATGCTCGATTTTTATGACATGTCATTATTCCAAATAGTGACATGTCGTTATGTATCGAACAGTGGTTGAAAAAATCGATCTATGACATGTCATAAAACCCGAAAATAGGCCTTTTTTCAAAAAATTGGTAACCATTTTTATGACATGTCACAAATATAGGAAATAAATGGGGAAAATGTATATTAAATTGGGCAATTAAATATATAAAAAAAAAAGAAAAATTAAGGGGCATAATATAAATATTAAATTGGGCAGCAAAAAAAGATAAGAAAATTACTTACCTAAATTTTCTAAAATAAATAAAAAAAATGAAAATCAATTGGTGTGAGATAAAATTTAAAATTTTTTTTTTTTATTTTTAAGAAAAGGAACGGTCATGTGTAAAAAAGATTTTAAAAAAAAAGTGTGTGAAAATAAAAAAATAACAATCCTCTATGAGGGATTAATTTTTTTTTAAACGTTTACTGTTCAAATAATTGAATATTTAAAACTTTTTTTATTTTTAGAAAAATATAAATATTTAATTTAAAAAAAAATCAAAGAAATAATAAGCTAAGCGAATAAATTGATTAAATAATTGATCGATTGGGTAAGTTATTTTCTTTATTATATAATATTTATATTAAATTGGGCATATTTAATCTTTTTTCTTACTTTATTTCCTATATTTCTGACATGTCATAAAAATGGTTACTAATTTTTCGAAAAAAGGCCTTTTTCGGTTTTTATGACATGTCTTAGATCGATTTTTTCAACCACTGTTCGATACATAACGACATGTCATAAATATAGGGTATCCTATAATAATGACATGTCATAAAAATCGAGCATTTACGTTAATAACTTTTATTTTAAAAAAGATACAAAGTTAATCTAAAAAATAAAATGCTGCTGCGAATTTTTTTTACAAAAATATAAGGTGCCCCTAATCAGACCCTAGTTGACAAAAAATCTAACAAATGCTATAATTTATAATATAATAAAATCTAAAATTTTTTTTCACTTATAGGATTCTTTATCATACCGTACAAAACTAAAATAAGTTAACGAGCTTTTCGAACATGTTCGAACAGTGTTCTGTTTCTGTTCATGTTTTCGTTAATTTATTTCAGCTTTGTACTGTACTTGGTATGGGTTTTACGATTCTTATGTTTTCAAAAAAAATAACTACGGAAAAAATTTTTTTAAAAGAAAATAATGTTTTTTTTATTCATATTTATAAAATTATACTTTTTAAAACTCTACCAGGTAATATAGAGACTTAATTGAACTACTAAATAAATAAGTTTAACTTCTTCAAAATCTTGTATTACTTAGAGGAGTTGTTAGGTTTTGAAAACACCAAAATTCTAACTAGGGTTTATTATTTGGGACACCTTAAAATGTTATAACATTTTTTGGGAATGGAATAAATTTATTCTGTAAACTGTAAAAAAATGTACAACTTTTGTACATTTGTTTTTCAGTCTCTGCTAAATTTCTGCAATTGATTTGTAAAATTTTTGTGCAATTTTAGCAGAAAATTACCAGATGCATAAATCTTTCTATGAAAAAAATAAAAACTTCTTAAATAAAAATTCTGAAACTGATTAGGTTTTCCTTTTTTTATGTCTTTTTTTGTAATACCGTATTACCTTGCAAATAAATGCGGCAATTAAATTCGAAATTTTGAGTTTTGCCATACGCATTAAACATGTAAAAATGCATTATTTTTTTTAAAGGATAAATGCGGCATTTAAAACTGAAATTTTAAAAATTTTAAAAAGCCGCATCAAACTTGAGAAAAAAAGAGAAAAAATTTAATTTTTACGTGTTTGAAGCTGCATTTAAATTCGAAATTTTAGATCGTAATGAAATGCATCGCAGTACAAGGTAATACGGTACCTTTAAAACAAAATTATTTTATATTGGAGTTTCATTTATCAAATATGAATAATGATCAAAAATCGTTTGGGATCTATTTTCTTTTTTTTTAATTTAGCTATCAAAATAATTTGATATCTTTTTTTACAAGTAAAAAAAGTGAACTTTTTTATTTGGGAATATTTTCATAATTATCAAAAAAATATGGGAGCTAATTTTTTTGGGATCAATTTAAGGAGACCGACGTTTTTAATTTGAGAAATAAAATTTAAAAATATTATATCTTGAGGAAAACTTGAGAAGAATTTCGAGAGTTTGATACCTTAGGTTTTTATAAAAATAATTTTAAGTTTATTAATTCAAAATTAGTAAAATTAACTACCTTGAGCTTGCTATTAATTAAATTTAATCGGCAAAGGTAGATTATAACGAAGATACAACCTTAGGTCTAAAATAACTGAAGGAACTAGAGTTTTAGATACAGAATTATTTTAATAGATTAAATAATTTCAAATTTACTTTTAAATGGAGACTAAAGTTTAAAGACAAATTGTTGAAATTCACTGAATAAATTGAAACAAAGAATTTCTAAATGATAAAAAAAAATTCCAATTAAATTTTTGCATTTTTTAGATTCGTTGATTTCAAATTTACTTTTAATTAAATTGAGACCAAAGATCAATGTTTAAAAATGGAAACCAAGTATAAAAGAATATCTAAATGATATAAAAAATTTACAATGTTTCATATTTAAAATTGAAAGTCAAGACGAGCTAAATTCTTTAAATAAAAATTCGTGTAGTCTACCGACACCAATGAATTGGCCTGCACCATTAATTTGGAATTATACATTACTGATTTTGAATTTAATAAAAAAATAAAATAGGGTTTAAAACCTATTTGACAAAAAAAAAGAAAAGAGATGATTTTCTTATAAAATTAATTTTTATTTATTTGCAGAAAAACGTCTGTAAGCTTGTTTTAAGGTGACAATTTTTTTAAAAATAAAACATCATCATATGGTAACGCTTTTCATTCTCATCATTACTTAAACAACTATCACTAGATGTCGAACGACTCGTCCTAAACGACAAACTAAAATGACTTCGAACTCAATAAATTAGAATCTGAATCGCATTGATTCTTTTGAATTTGACAATATCTGAAACATATCTAATTTTTTACTCTTTTTAGTTTTTTTTCCATTTAAATTTGGACATAAACCATGCATTGGTGGGTCATAGACCATAACGGGTAGATGCGGCCCATCGTCCTTGACTATTTGAACGTGATCTTAAAACACTTTTAGGAAACGAGATATACTTGATTTTCTATTACTTTCATTCCAAGCTGTTAATTTAATGCGTTGAATCGTTGATGTTAAAGGTAAAGCTAAGTCTTTTTAGAATATTTTTGATTGGATTTTCGGTGATGTCGTTGATTTAGATTTAAAATGATTCATAATCGTAATGAAATGAATCTTGTTCATGTCGATGTGATGTTAAATAAGTATGATGTACACGATTTTAATGGGTCATTAAGTTTAATTGAATTTTTGAATTTTTTTTTATTTTAAGCAATTATGCAATCTCGCTCCTTTTTTTTTGAAGCGAAATTAAATTGTTTTTTATTTTGTATTTTTTTTCAATTAAATTTTCAAATGTGATTTATAGACACATTTAGCTTGTCAAAAAATTTGCTGACATCAATTTAATTTGGCTCAAGTTTAAATTTCAGACCAATTTCAAAACATTTTCAGACCAAAAATATAAACCTTTTTTTATAATATTCTGATTCAGCACGTTTAAATTTACAAAGTTTGCTATTTTTTACGATTTTTTTTTGGAATTCGAGCAAAAAAAAAAGAAAAATGGAAATATTTTGATTTAACACTAGAAGCACCAAATTTTTTTCTTACTAGAAGCACAGAAACGAGTCAAATGACTCGTTGCTATTTTAAACAAATTTAAAAAAATTTTAAATTATAAATCTTATGTCACTTTGTTCGTCCTTTTAAGAGCTTTTCAATTATGTACAATTTTTACAATATTTATTGAGCCTAGGTGAAATTCTGTCCTTGAAGGGTTAAAGCGGAAGAATTTCGAAATAATTTACCGGTGAAATTAGAATTTCTAAAAACAGATTATATAACAATAAACTATATGTCATTTTAAAGGGCTTTGTATGCTGATTTTAAAAATATCATTATCTTTTTCAAAAGTTCTTTTTTCAAGGAAGTTATGGGTTCTGAAAGATACTGTTTATTTAAATTCTTTGACTGACTGGGATTGTACAGTATGTCACAAAAAGTAAGAATCAACCTTTTTTCATATTTCAAATTATATAAAATTTTTATTCTTTTTAGGTCTGTGTTCTTTTTTCAAACCATTTTTTCACTTTTTTAATAAATTTTAATAAAATTTTCTTTTAAACTTGTTAGAAAAATTTTATCCGTTGCTTCAATTTGATAAAAAACTTAAATATCTTTGATTTGAGACCGCGCTTGTCAAAAAATAAGACAATATACCTATCATTACACCTTATTTAGCTAAAATTACCAAAAATTTGCCAACAAAGTGAAAAAATGGTTTGAAAAAAGAACACAGAACTAAAAAAACTAAAAAGACTAAACATTTTATATGATTTGAAATATGACATAGAGGTCGAAAGAAATTTGTAACAAGTTGATTTCTTCTTTGAAAAAATGAACAGGAATAAATTTTAAAGTATAAAATTAAAATAAAAAAAAGAACTAAGAAAAACAAAACAATTCTTAAGTCTCTGCAAATTTTAAAAAGTAGAGTTTATGACTTGTTGCTAGGGATGGTCGACCGGTTTATGTTAACCGGTTACTATTCGGTTAATGAAAGAACCAGTTACGATTCTTAACCGGTCAAAATTTAAGCCGGTTAAAATTAACCAGTTAAAATTTTAACCGTTTTAATTTTACCGGTTAATTGTCAAAAACCGGTTAATTTTATAGTCATTAAACATGCTTTTTATTGTAAAATTCCATTTAAATATATGAATACTAAATAATATTAGTTTTTTGTTGAGAAAAAAATAAGGATTGTCTTTAAAAACACAATAAAAAATTTATATTTTTCTTTATTCTAAAAAATTTTGATCAATTGATGATTATTTGCAAAAGAGAGTACGTTCTTCTATTATTGTGCTTAAAATCTTGGTTAAAAGAAAATTATTTTTTTATCCATAAACTAAATTTTAAATGTCTCATTTTTTCTAAGTATCTAATTTAAAAATGATCAATTTTATTTATTGATTGCTCAAAAACGGTAAAGAATTTGAGGAAAATAAAACGAGGTATCCATATTTCCAATATTAATTAAGAGGAATCAATTCAATATTCGCTAAGTAATTTAATTTAACTTTTAGCATCAAATATTTTTTTTTGAGCTTTTTTTAAAAAAATAAAAATTATCGAAATTTTTATCAAAAATTTTATTCAGGGTTCAGTTCTTAAAAATATAAAATTTTGGAAAAAAATAAAAAAAAATATTTTTAACAATTATCCTATCCATTTTATTGCGAGTTTATTAAAAAATACCATTTTTTCTGATTTACGGCTTCAATTCGAATCATTTACATATTTTTTTGGAAAATATGTTTTATTTTCGAAAATCAGAAAAAATGGTATTTTTTAAAAAACTCACAATAAAATGGATAGGATAAGTGTTAAAAATAATTTTTCTAAATTTTTTTTCCAAAATTTTATTTTTTGACACTTTTATTGCAATTTTTATTTTTTCCGAATGATTAAATTCAGTTTAAAGCAAAGTTTTAAAATAGTGTTTATTTTTATTTAAATTTTTTGAAAATTTAAAAACCAAAATCAAAAATCGGCTTCCCTATCTTTGTTCAGTTTTGAATGAGGAATCGATTAAAAAAAACGGTACAACGTAATTTATTACTAAGGAAACTATTACTGAGTAAAATATTACTGTAATGATTTGAAAAAGAAAAGAAATTAAATGGCTAAACCCAAGGCTAAATCAGAGTTGGACATGGTTTTGTTGTTGTTTGATTGTAATCTATGGAAAAAAAAAACAAAATAATAACAAAAATAAAAGAATAGATGAAAGAAAATATTTAAATTGTTCAATTTAACGGCAAAATTAACATTGAAATCCGGCAACCTCCTTTAGGTTATTTCTTTAGGTATTTTCTTTCACTTACAAATTTATGCTCATCTAAAAGCTCAAAAAAAGAGCTTTCTGTTAAGTAAATTTTGATACTGAAAAAAGAGATTAAATTAGTCACATTTAGTGATCGAATCAAAATGGCACAATAAAAATCACTAATCTTAATTTTCAATTTTGTTCAAATTCATGAGATTTTTTTCATGAGAATTATAAAAAATTGAAAGTGTAGATATTAAATTGAATAATGATTAAATATTATTCATCAATGAAAATTTTCACTAAATTTTGTTTCCTACTGTTTTTTTACTAAAAACTTACACCTAAAATTAACCAAAAATTTGCAATTAGCTTCTTTATTTGGTTTGAAAAGGATGAAGCCCTCATGGTCGCGCTTGGATATCTTGACCATTGATTTTTACATGATTGATCACCTCATAAACAAAAAATCTAAACGCGACCACGGGGGCTTGATCATAAGGCTATTTTCTATATAAATCGTGCACACTTCTTTGATATACTTCTTATTGATTCTTCAATTCAGCTGGTAATGCGTTCCAATACGGGCCACTCAATTTGTAAAAAAGTTATGCCTTGCTGGGCATGCCTTAACTACTTGTCTGTAAATCGTTTCTTGGCTTCTTGTCGAACCTGCT
>NTPY01000813.1:0-17530 GCA_002922825.1 Brachionus calyciflorus | reverse complement strand
GCCCTTTTCGGTTTTACGCAAATTTACGTAAAATTACGTAATATTACGTAATTTGACGTTAATTAACGTAATTTTACGTAATTTTCCTTTTGTAAATTAACGTAAATTTACGTAAAATTACCGATTTTTACGTAAAATTTCGTAAAATCCTCGTGTCAAAACAATACTGTAATATAAAAGATAATGAAAATATTATAAAAAATGAAAAGGAGTGTTTAATTAAATTTAATTGTTTAATTATTTTGAAGTTAGATCGAATCTCGTTCTCAAAAATACTCATTGACGAACCATTAACCATTACCTTATCATTCTAAACATTTTTGGTAAAAATTTATTATTTTTTTTAAAGGTTTGAAAAGTCTAGAGAATGAAAAATAAAGAATAAATCAATATGCATATCTTCTTTATCCTCTCATCGAGTCAAAAACAATTATTAATTTTACAGAACCGATTTTTCGATTTTAACTCATTGCTTTATTTTTTTTGAAATTAAGCCTTTAAAAATTCGAAATTTTACCCGATTAAATTACCCCCTAAAATTGAGGAATAGAAACGAAGCTATCTCAGAATATTGCAAATCTAAGAATATTGCTTTTATACCATGGTATTACCATCGAGGGATTACGGTAAGTCTTATCCATAATTTTAATTTACAAGGTATTTTAGGAACACAAATTCAACTCTTAAAAAAAAATTTTATTAAAATTAGCCAATGAAATTAATTTCTATTTAGCTTTTACAGTACAAAGCTAAAATAATTAAACGATCTGTTCGAACATTTTGCAACATGTGTTCAAACAGTGTTCTATTTCTGTTCGTGTTTTCGTTAACTTATTTCAGCTTTGTACTGTATTAATTTTTTTATTTTTTAAAAATCAGTATAAATTAGATTGAAAAATTTGTAACTTTGAGATAATCAAAAATCTGAAAAGATTTATGAAAAAAATCTTTGAGCTGAATTTACTAGCTCCCAAGTTAACGATAATCAGGTATTACATTCGATCGATCGATCGATCAATCGAAGATTTTTGATCCCTATTATGAAGCTAACCTAATAGGTCACCTTGATACAAAAAATTTATAACTAGACAAGGGGTTAATATGTTTTGAGAACAAAAGTAAAAAAAAACAAGCTGAGTAAAACATATATCATATTATCCGACAATTCAAAAGATGCTGAATTTTTCGAATTAATGTAAAATTATCTAAAATAACTCGAACATTAGTAATTAGAAAGAAATCTAAATTTGTTAGCAATTAAAACTATCATAAACCCAAGAATGAAATTTTTCGAATATCACTACAGTCTTACCTCGATTTTGTTAACTGTCTCGGTAACGTTCAAAATGTTAACAAAATCAAACGTTAACAAGTTCGAGTACAAAATTTAAGGATTATGTTGATGAGCGTCATTTCAAAACTGTTTACAATTTCGAGGATTAACAAAATCAGCGTTAACAAAATCGAGGTCATATTGTATAAATTTTAAGTGATTTTTTGCAATGGTTGAACCTGTTAAAAAACCAAAAAAGAGACATCAATGTCACAGTAAACTCAGTGAATGTTTTGATAATTTTAATGCTTCTAATATTAAAGAAAATTTCGAGTTGTTTTTAACTTCAATTTTTTTAAAATTTATTATCTATTATTGAATATTCATTTAGGCATTTTAAAAAAAAGGGAGTCGATTTAGAATTAGATCAAAAATTACGATTTGACGGACTCATCTCTAATTGATTCGTACTATGAAAAGAAATAAACTTAATTTTGAATTCTAAATTTTTATTTGAACCATAATTTTTAAATATTACTCTCAATTCTATTTTCACTGATTCCATAACCCCCTGAGCTAAAAAGCTCAGAAGTTTTTTTGATTTGTTGTCTCCATACCAAAAAATATAAAATAAATGAATTAAATAAGCAAAAAAAAGAACTTATTCCTAAGACAACAGAGATAATTAAAGGTATCTGAACAGATACTATCTGAACAATTGAACTTAAACTTCCTATCAGTAACCAGGCACAAATTATGATACTATAAGTTTCAAATTTCAAGCCATCTTTAATTATAAACACAAAATAAATCCCTATTAGGAAAATTGCTACAGAATTTATGAACAAAATGGCTGCTGTAAATGAATTTATCACTTCTCTTCTAATATTAACAACGCTCAAAGAAAAAATGAACATAGAAAAAAGCGAATATAAAGTTCCTGTTAGTATCATAAAGATTATTTTTGACCTAAAAGTTGTTTTTTGAGTAGTTCTCTCTAAAAGTTTGAATACTTCTTTTTTTTTCCTTTCATTTTCATTTTCATTTAAATAATCAATAAGAAAATCTATTTCAAGTAAAATTCTATTCAATTGATCAATACTCTCAATTTCTAAATAATCTTGAATTTCCCTATCAGACTTAAATTCATTTTTATCTTTAATTCTAATACTATAATCGTCTCCATTTTCTCTAAATTCTATGTTATTTCTTAAACGTTTTATAAAATCAGAAATATAACTTTCACCCAGATTTTCATCAAATATTTTCTCTTTGAGTATTTTAAAATCTAATACCGAAATGGAAGAAGACTTATTTATTTGATATTTTTTTAAATCAACAGACATGGTATTTTTTACCAAAATAGAAATGAAAACTTTTTCATTTATTTCAACCTTTTTATGAGTAACATAACCAAATATATGGTCACAAATGAGGTCTACACCATCTAAAATTGAGTTTATTTTTAGGTCAAAAAGTGGTGAATATTTTAGCCATTTCGGTACTTCAGGCCATATCGTTGTTTTCAATCTTTCATAAATTGTTTTGCCTTTGTCTTTGTCAAAATAAGTTATTAAGTTCTCTATTCCTACCTGATTAAAACAATAAAAACCATTTATCATAAAATTTAAAAATTCAGTGTTTGATGACCCGATTAACTCGCTAAATCTTTGATCTTTAATTACAACATCTTTATCGATATTAAAAGAGTATAAAAGACCTTTATGGCTTGAACAAGTATTCAAAAAATTCGTATTTGATAAATAAGTCACATGATTGTAATAGGAGTCTTCGATTTTATACTGATCACCAGGACTATCAAATGCTACTACTTTTACATTTCTTCTATCTGTTACTTGTGGTAAATTAAACCAAATTAAACCAGAATACCATCCACCTATACCGTGACCTGTTAGAGACAAACTAAAACCTTTATTTTGAACCCATTCTTTATAAATTTTATGAGATATCATTTTCATATATTCAAGAATCTTTGAAGTATTGAAATTTTTCTCAAGAAATTTTTTGGGATCTTTTTTTAAAGGACTTTTTTCGTTAAATAAATCTTCTACTTGTATGTGAGCGCCTCGACTAGCCAAAACAACTTGATTTTGGTTAAGATTTACGTATAAGACACCTAAATAGGGATAATTGCTATTTTCAAAAATTTCAACGATTTTCCAGTCTTTCAAAAATTCATTTCTTTGGCTACAAGTTTGTGAATTAATTAAATTATTGATCTCAAAAGAAACTTTTTTGTTTTTACTTTTACCCAAATCGTAATAAGAATGCGAGCAAAATAAAGCTTGAATGTAATCACTAGGAAATTTTTGATATTTAACTAGATTATTATGAAGCTTTTTTGTAATAGGATGATAATCGAAAGGACAATTTTCTCTTGTTATTTCGAACTGAGATTGACTAGTTGGTACAGGATATTTATTGGGAGTCATGCATCGTACAAAATTATTTGATTCTAGAGAATTTAAAACGATAGCTTCATTATCAGGCTCTTGAAATTCATCTAAATCTAAGAGTATAAACTTTGGATCATTTTTAGTTATTGAATTTATTACATTTTTAACTTTAGAATCATTTTTTTGAGATTCATTTACTCATTTAATTTTAAACAAATCAAATTCTCAATTAGAGATCATAAAAAAGTATGTCTTCGAATCAGAAATTGAAATTTCTATTGATAAATACATAAATTATCTGTTTAAGTTTTTTTCAGGAATTTGATCAGTGGAAAATTTTCAGGGACTAGTAATAGAGAAAAAGTTTACGACCTACAAATATATAGTTAAGATACATGAAGTAGCGCTTTTAAAATGCGAGTAACGAGCCGTTATTTATTTACTCTTTTAGTTGTTATTTTATACAGGCCTGGAATTTTTTGCTTAATGCGTGGCAATTTTTCTTACTGAGAGCATTTCCATTATTCGCTACCCTCCTAAAACAATGACCCTTCCAAAAATCAGAATTTACAGACTTCAGATTAAATGGAAGACTTAAATCTAAGAAACTGATATCAATCAATAGATACAATTTATTTAGACGGCAAATATACACTCCTTTTATCTTCAGCTTTAAAAATCCCGGATTGATTCGAAAATGAATTTCTTAAATTCTTTTTTGAAAAAATTCAACGAATTATTACAAAAGCATTTAAGTTCTGTACAATTTAAAAAAAAAGGTTTTTTAATTTTTCATATACTTAAGGTCAAATAAGTAGACTATTGGTGTTTTTAAAACCTAACAACTCCTCTAATTAATAAGAGATTTTAAGTCAAACTTATTTATTTAGTAGTTCAATTAAGTCTCTATATTACCTTGTAAAGATTTAAAAAGCATGAATAAAAAATTGTCAAACTTTATTCTTTTTTAGATTCAATGTATAGCAGTCTTAGAATTAAAAAAATTACAATTGATTAAATGCAAAAAATGTTTCTTTTGTTTGATTAAATAATTAAAGAATTTTAAAAAAAATATTCAATTTTTTCTAATTATTTCTCCATTCTCATCACGAGGAAGTTTTTTTCTACCCTTCTTTTTCGGAACAGTTTCGCCATTTTTGTCATTGTTTTTTTTATTTTGATTAGCTATTTTTTTAGCTACTTTTTTAGGATTATTTTCAAGTTCAACTACATAATTATTTACATTACCTAATGAATCGGAATTTAAATCGCATGTAATAGCATGTAAATTTCAAAAGAAAATTCTTATAAAGCGTTCTAGAGTTAAGTTGGAAATTAGAAGAATTCCTAAATTAGGATAAAATCTAATTCAAAATTAATTAGACAAATTTTTTAGATTAACTCTAATTTGATTTCAGTTAAGGCCGAATTTCGATTAAATTAATAGTTGATTCGGGCTTTAGTATTGGAATATTACCTAAAATTAAGGTTTCTTCTGATCCTTTTATTTTTACATTTTAAAACTTTTGTTGAAATCAAAAGAAAAGAGGACTGGTTTTTAAAAAATTCACTGTGCAAGTAATTGCGTATTTAAATTTTTTATTTTTTTGAGCAAAAAATAGCAAATTGAAATTTGAGCAAAATACCAATGGAAAAACTCGAATTTTCGAATTTAAATGTTGCATTTCTTTGCAAGTTAATACGGTACTAGAAATGGCAATTTTAACATACTAAGAATTGAAGAAAAAAATTTATATTGAGTTTAAAATAATAAATTTTAAAACCAATCCAATAGAAACAAGTCTTAATCTTAATTAATTCTAAAAATAAGATCATAACTTTATATTTTATTTTTTTTAAATAAACTTTGGTTTTTAGTTTTTTTTTGTTTTTTTTTTTCAAATATCAATACTTCCTATGGTATTTTCGGAAAATCGTCAAAAAATAAATCATATAATAGAAAAAATTAGAAACAACGATTATGACTATTCTTGTTTAGATTTGCAAAGAATTTTTTTGGAAGATTTCGATATAAGTAGAATTGAGAATCTTTTAATAAATAACAACTTTGTTTGTAATGTAAAGTGGAATACAAAAAATAAAAATATCTATAGTATCGAAAAGCTTATAGCCAGAAATTTAATTAAATTTCGAAGATATCCCTCTGATTATGTTCATGGACTTTTATCTAAGCATGTTAACTTTATTTCACAGTTTAGCAAAAACGAGCAAGTCTTTTTTAAAAAAATTCCAGATATTGATAAAAATGAATGCCTAAATCGAGATAGAATGTTGAGGGATTGGTCATTAGAAGATATCTATACTGATCAAAGCCTTGAATCCTATAAAGGTGCTCTTTATATCAATAAAAAACAACGACAAGTTGTTCTAGCAAGTAAAGGCAATGATACATTTTTAGAATTTCTTTCCGTAGAAAATAGTTCAGTAAACACTAATATCGAGACTGTTCTTATAGACAACTTAATAAAGCCGATTTCTCATGCATTTAAGTTAGCTGAAAAAATTTATAACAAATGGGTCCTAAAGGAAAAATACAATCTTTCATTTACAGGACATAGTTTAGGCGGCTGGTACGCAAGTATGCAATGTTTTCATTTACAATACGATAAAAAAATAGACAATGTTAAAGCAGTTGTATTTGATAGTCCAGGAATTTCCTTTGAAAACTTTTCCAATAATCCAGATTTTTTAAGTACAAACTTTAAACTAAATAGTCTTAACATTATAACATATCTATCAATGCCAAATGTAATAAATACATGCAATTTTCATTGTGGTAAAAAAAGCTATTTATTTAAATTAGACGAAAGTGTTACAGGAATAGTCTCAAATCCTTACCATGATACAATTCTAGGTTATTATCTTCCTTGTCACATATTTAATCTTGAGCATCATAAACTAGACACTATGCTTGAATATTTTGACAGTCAAACAGGTGAATTTAAAAATTATGATAATGTAAAAGAAGTTTTAGATTGGCCATGTTTGAAAAAAAATATTGAAAACGATCTTTTAAGAGGCGCACTTGATTATTGGTTAACATCCAAAGCAATGAAACTAAGCGTTTTAAATTTAACTGCTAGTCTCATCACCGTATATAATCATATTAAACCCAAAGTACGCTCTTCATTTAGTAAATTAAAATCTTTTTTTTCACCTAATGATGAAAAGTCAGTGATTCCTTATGAAGGGTGTCTTATGACAGAACCTTTAGATCTTACAAACGGTTATCTCTCTAAAAATCAAATAGATAGTATTTTACATGATGCTTATTATTCCCCATTGGACTGTGATGATTTTATGTCAAGATTTATAAATTCTTTGATTAAAACTTTCACTTTAGATTGTCGTACAATTTCATTGAACCCTTATAGAGAATTACAATTTAAAGGAGAATATTTTAAGAGTATTGATGATTTACGACAAATTGTATCTAAAATTATTTCATTAGAAAATATTGAACTTAAAATAAAAATGTCTCGAAAAGGTCTATGCGACCAATTTTTATGTGTCGATTTGGATTTAGAATTAAATAAATTTTTTGTAAAAAGGCCAGCAGTAATTGATCAGCTTAATAAAGAATACGCAAGAAATGATGTTGTAATTATCCATGGGATACCTGGTATAGGAAAAACTGAAATTACTCGTTATTATGCATTAAACCAGGAGAGATCATTTTTTTTTCTTGATGCTCAAACAATTCAAACATTTAATACAGATTTAAAAAATATTTCAAATATTTTTGAAATAAATTATAATCAAGAAAATATTAATTATTGGTATGAACAGATTTTCACTCGGTTAAGAAAATATGAAGCTATTTTTTTTATAGAAAACTTAAGTGATAAAGAACCAAAGATTAAAGAATTTTTAATCCAAATTTTAAGAAATAATTGGTGCAATAATTTTAAGATATTTGTCATAAATAGAACAGAGAAAATAAATGAATCGTTTAAGTCTGAAAGAGTTAGTTGTTTTAAAATCCCCGGATTAAAATTTTCGGAAATTAAAGAATTTTTCGAGGATAAATATTTGTTGAAAAGAGATTTTTCAAATAATAAACTTAAAGAAACAATTACGGAACTTGGTGATGGTACTTTTATCTCAGCATTTAATTCTTCTAAAATGTTAGATTTTATTTTAAATAATCCAAATAGAACAAGTAAAGAAGTATTATTATACATAAAAAATCATGCCATTAATTTTATCGATCAAGAGCTTTATGAAAATATTTACAATTCATTAGACCCGAATTTTAGAATTGAATTTTTAAAGCTTATTTCAATACTTGATAAAAACTTTATATCCATAGACTTTCTTGCAGATTTATTAAGAAAATACGAGAGAATAATAATAATGAATCAATTAGATTTATTAGCTGATCTTGGTTTAATAGAAATTGTCAATGACGGTTCTGCTATACGAGTTGATTCGTTATTTAGATCTGATTTGAGAATTTTTATTAAACATAAAGATTCTGAAATTTTTAAAGATGAAAATTTATATTTAAATGAGAACAAAAATTTCACTAATAGACTAATAAATTATTTGATTCAAGGCTTTAAATCGGAGTGTTTATTTCATGTTTTCTCAAATTGGATTTATAAAAATAATTACATCGAAAAGAACACATATCTCATTGAATATTTAAATAACATGTTTAGCTCAAAAATGGACATACTTGATCAGTTAAACCAATTTTATTTCTATGAATGTCTATCATTTTCTAAAATAGTAAGCAATGATTTTAAAATGGCTTTGAGTTTATATAAAAAAGGCATTGAAATTCTTGAAAAAATTTTTAACGAACAAAATTTAATTCTAGCAAATGCTTTGTATAATTTGGCAATTTTATATGATTACAATGGTTATTATGAAATTTCACTTTTGTACCATGAGACTTGTCTTAAAATGCGTAGAGAATTACATGAAAATAAAGATCATAGTGATTTGGTTATTTCTCTAGTAGGTACTGGATGCATTAATCAAAAATTAGGATTTCTAACTAAGGCTTATGAATTTAAAAAACAAGCTTTTGAAATGGCTAATCGTGTAGAGAAACAGCCAAGTTATTTGACTGCTTACACTCAATTAGAATTAGGTTTTGTTAATTTTGAAATGGGAAAACTGTGTGATTTCGAAACTCTCAATGAAAATTCTATAAATGATAGAATAGATTTTTTTTCAGCTAATCTTGATTTAGACATTACATATCTCTGGGCTTACGATGCTTTTTTATTAGAGCAAAAATTCGATAAATCTTTTGATTATTTTAAAAAATGTATGAATACTAAATCAGATATATTAAAATCTTTGCTATTTGAAAAAATATCTCATTTTTATTTTAATATGGGAAATTATGTAGCAGCTTTGTCTTGTTGTCAAGAATCAATCAAAATCAAAAGTCAAATTTATTCTAATGAACATCCACAATTAGCTATTTCCTATGGATTTGAAGCTCAAATACTAATTCAAAATCGAGAAAAACTTGAAAACATAAGAGATATTCTTACAAAAGCTCTACAAATTGAGCAGATTTTTTTCCAAGAAAAAAGTCCAAATCGTATTAAAGTAAGTGTTTATAGCGCACTTGCTGACTTTTATGATTATGCAAAAAATTTTGATAAAGCTTTATCTTATCGAACTAAAGCATTTATTTTTAGTAATATATTAAATAAGGAAAATCTACTAGATTTAGCCAAAGTACAAAATGAGTTAGGATTGACTCTCCAAAATTTAGGAAATCTTAACGATTCAGCAAAATGCTTGAAAGATTCATTAGCAACCATAGAGAAAATAGAAAATTTTTCTTTTAAAAAAAATTTACTCGAAGTTGAAATTTTGAAAAATTATGGTATGGTCCTAAAAGCAGTTAATGAAAATAAACACGGCTTTTATTTGATAAAAAAATCTCTTGATTTACGCAAAAAAATATTTATAGATAATAACCTATCAGATATTGCAAATTTTTTGAAAAGCTTAGAATATAAAAGTTATAATTTAGAAGATAAAGGATTATGCGTTGAAAACATTAGAAAAAGCGATCTAATTTCTTCTGAATTTTTTGATATAGAAAAAAGAAATTACATTCAATCCTTAATTAGCTTGTCAAATGACTATAAAGTGTTGAATGATTTAGATGAAATGTTAAAACTATTAAAGGAAGCTCGTACTTATGCAGCAAATATCTCATATCAACATTATATTGTTGATATTGATAAAATTATATTAAATGTTTTCAGTCCTTGAAAAAAATTTCTTTTATAAATAAAATTTTGAAAAAAATACTCAAAAAAATACCCATAATAATTATTTGCTAAACATTGCATTTAAAAAGATTTGGGTCTTGTCGATTATGTGACTTTTTAGTTTAGTTCCTACGTAACAATGCTATTAGATAAAAAATTCTAAATATAATATGTAACAGGACATATGGCAATTTTTCTAAAAAAGGGAACATTAATAGGGGATGAAAAATTTGAAACCACAATTTGAAATATGTTTAAAAAGCTAAAAATAGCGGTTAAAAAATTATTTTAATCTATTTTTCATCCCCTAAAAATGTTCCCTTTTTTAGAAAATTTGCCATATATGTACGTATATCAATATTAATTTTCAACATGAATTTTTTTTCAAAATATCGTCCCCCTTTTTTATATACTTTGAAAGTAATGAAAATATAAGATTAAACGAGGCTATGTGAATTTCTGTTACAAAAATTGATTATACAAAAAGATGAAACGCTATAACTTTTTTTGTGAGTGAAATAAATTTATTCTGTAAATTGTACCAGAATGTACACAATTTGTACTTTTGTTATCCAGTCTCTGCAAATTCTTTGCTAAAATTGAAAAATTTTCTATTTTGTAAATAAATTGCAAAGAATTTGCAGAGGGTGGATAACACAAATATAAATTGTTTACATTCTGGTACAATTTACACAATAAATGTTGATTTCATTAATTTTGAAAATAAATTACTCTTTCGTGTGCTTAACACTCGCTTGATTATAAAAAGAAGTAAATCAAATAAACAAAAAGCAGAATTAGTTTGTGAAGTGATCAAAATTCCTTTAATAGGCAGAAATCTATCCAAATCAGATAAATTTAACAAAAACCAAATCAACAGCGCAATTCAAATACTCTATCTTTAATTGTATAATGTCTTAGCAATAGAAAAATACCAAGACACAATACGAAAAAAGAATTGACTACGAGAAGTAGAGCTGTAAATATATCAATATCTTGATTATCCAAATTCGAAATTCCAACAAAAAATGGAAATATGGGAAAAGCAAAATAAAATATTCCAATTACAGTGATGCTACGATACAGTGTTTTTACGAAATCGGGTAATTTTAAGTAAATTTACCAAAGTAAAAAATTGTAAAAGGAGGGTGTAGCATTTCAATACAAATTTCACCCCCATTTTTGAATGAGAAAAAAAAAAGGATATGGATTTTTACTTTATTAAATTAAAAATTTTCTCTTAACTTTTAAAAATGTTAATTCTGAAAAAAAATGGACAAACATCAAACAAAATTTTGAATTCATATAATCATTTTAAATAAAAAAAAAAATTATTTTACAATTGGTTTATTCTTTTGTGTTCTATAACAACTTTACCTACAAGTTTGAAATTTCATTAGAAAAGAGCGATGTTTCAAAATATTTTTTTGAAAAAAATATTTGAGTGTTTTTTTTGCAATGAAGATGTATCAAAACTAAATATGCTTGATCTAAGTAGCGTATTTAGTTATAGTAAATTTTCCAAATAATTTAATTCTTAAAAAAAAATTTAATTTTTTTTTTAAATATTTGATAAATCACTATAACTAAATACGCTCTTTTGTTTAGACAAGGAAAATTTTTAAAGACTTGTCTGATTTCCTGATAAAATCCCCAATCAAAATTAAGAATGAGATAAACACCCTTAAAAAAATAAAAATAAATTAAAAGATCCTTTGAATTTAAAAGTTGCTGAAACATAGACCTTCAGATTATTCTGAATATTTAGAAAATTACTATAACAAAATACGCTACTTGGTTGAGATGAGTAAATTCTTTTGGCTATTTAGATCAAGATATTTTGTTTTGATTCACCTTCATTAAAAAAAAAAACATTCAAATATTTTTTTAAATAGTTTCAAAATATTTGAAATATTTTGAAACATCGCACTTTTCTAATGAAATTTCAAACTTGTAGGTAAAGTTGTTATAGAACACAAAAGAATAAACCAATTTTTTTTTAAAATAATTTCAAATTTTTATTTTTTATTTTTTAAAGATATTAAGAAGCTAAATTCAAAGTAAAAATGGGAAAAACTAACGATCGTCTCTCAAAAAAATGTCCGAAATGTAATCAAGTCAGAATTAAGGATTTACCACGTAATCGCTATTTTATTTTACCTTCGAATGAAAGCGTTTTAAAAATGACGCAGAAGTTTGTAAGCTAACAAATGGATTTTACAAAGATGAATTTAATGTTATTTGTAGCTATCTTAACGAAATGAAAGACTCTCAAATAAAACAAAATCAAAAGCTTTAGCAATTTACCTTTTTTGGCTAAAAACTGGTATGTCCCAGAATGCAATTAAAGCTCATTTTAGACCATATGATAGAATCGAAGTATCGCGTTATTGTGAACAAGTCAGGTCAAGTCTAAGTTCTAATTTTGTTCCAGAGTTTCTTGGAACTGAAGTAATGAATCGACAAGAATGGTTGCAACAAAATACTAGTGGATAGAGGATTAAGAGACTCTATTCAGTATTTAGAAAATAAATAATTAAGAGTAATGATGCCAGCATTTATAGCCAAAGATCGAAAACGGTTAACATGCCAACAGGCAAACCATTCTAGGCTAGTAACAAAATGTAGATGGGTAATAGAAGCAATTTATGGGACTTTAAAAGAGTCATTTAGAGCATTAGGACATGTCCAAAATTCTATGCTCAAGCATATAATGATTGATTTTAGAATAAGCTGTGCATTGATTAATCGTATTTTCAACCAAAAATCTCTGATAAAGAAAATGGTATTATTATTGCTAAAAATATGAAAGCCAAAATATCTCAAACCGAAAATGAACTTGAAAAAATAATTAATACGAAAGGATTAACTAATTATGCTGAATTTGTTAATTTAAACGATGTCGATTTAGTTCAAGATTTTCCTCGACTTAGTTATGAGTACATTCTTGAAAATATAACGTTTGGTTCGTATCAACTTAAGCAATCGCTAGGTTACCTGGCAGAGCATCTGGATATAAATTGTAAACTAATTATTAAGATAAATAAGAACATAATTCAAAAGTTAGTTGTGTATATGGAAAAAATAAGAATTCTTTAAGCAAGATGATTAGCTTTATAAAGAAAGAATCAAGCTTATACATTTCGCTTAAAAAACAATCTTGCTTAAACTGCAAAACGATAAGCAATGTCGACTTACAGTTTTTGTTTAATCCTTTTTTTTTAATAATAAATAATTTTACGGCAATATAATATTAATTGTTCAGAATTGGAAACTGAAATAGAGATTGATAGAAAATCTTATTTATTGATTTTTTCGACTGTCTTTACAACTGACTATGATGGACATTATTTGGGAGGTTTTCGTATTGGTGAAAAATTTTATTTGATTGATGACTTGGCTCCAAGAAGAATTTGTGAAGATTTTGCAGGATAAAGGGTTTTTTCTTCTTTTCATTTAAAAAAAGAATAAATAAAAATTCAATTTTTAAATTTTTTTAATTAATATTTTAAAAATAAACTGAGAAAAAAATTCATTTTCTCTTATTTCATTATTACTATTAAAAAAATTTACGTAATAAATTCAACCTTAAAAAAAAATTTGGCGCCAAATTTTTTTTCCGGAAAGGATAAAATATATTTTATCCATTTTTTTTCCTCTTTCGATAAAGCTATAAATTTTCCAATCATGCGCAGATAATTTATGTACCTACCCCTCCCCTTTTTACCGTTACTTTTTATATATTTTAAATACTCGCCAGGGTTGGTTTAGAATATAAAATATTTTTATGAATATTAAGAAATTATGAAAAAAAAATTAAAAAAAATTTTTTTTTGATTAATTATTATTTTTTTTATGTGCATATTCGCCTTCAATATATCTAAAAATAAGAATGTCAAAAAAAAAATGGCGCCAGATTTTTTTTAATTTAAAATATATAGAGTTTTAATCCTTGTTAAAAAGCTTCGAAATGACCCCTAATTTTTCCCATCATGCCCAAAAATTTTTGATAGCCGAAAACCCCCCTAAAGCTACAGTGTCCTTACTAGAAATTAGCAGATTTTACGTAATTTTACACGATTTCACGTAATTTTTAGTAAAAATAATATAAAATATATCCCATAAAAAAATAGGCACCATAAAAATTTCAATCAGTTTTCAATTTTCTATTTTTTTTTAATTTATGTTAAATTAACATAAATTAACATTTTTGCAAAAAATTAAAAAAAATTAGAAAATTGAAAATTGATTGAAATTTTTATGTTGCCTATTTTTTTATGGGATATCATAATTCAATTTGTCATAATTTTTCCTTTTTACCAATAGAGGATTTTTGCTTCAAAAATCAAATGTAAAAAAAAGGTTTATGGGTATTTGAACTAAATGGATTTTTTGAAAGTAAAACTTTTTCTTGACATATTTCACATAACAAATCATGTTTACTGTTTTCGAGTTACTTATTCACCGATCGCATTATTCGTTGCTGATTTTTATTTTTTAAGTGTAATTGAAGACTAATTGAGTATTAAAATTTTGAGTAAAAAAAAGCACAAAAATTCAGAAAAGATCACACAAGAAAGTTCACGAAAAAAAAGATCGCACTTGATTGGTGAACTTAATTTACTTTACTGATGTAAGTTTTTCTGATCTCTAAAGCTAATAAATAAACGCCTTTACTCGATCAATAAACTTTTTAACTTACACTTCAAAGTCAAACTTCAATTTTAAAAGTCATTTATTCTAGCATGTTTTGATTATGTATCAACTATTTATATTTATTTTCCGAAAAAATCATTGCAAAAAATATTCAATATATATAATTTTTGTGTTGCAAAATTTTGGCAAAATGAAATTCTTCTGTATTTTTCTGATTTCGTGATTTAGTGATTTTTTTCAAATAAAATTAATACTTAAAAAACATTATTTACAAAAAAGTTTATGTAAGTGTTTTAAATTTTATTTAATTTATGTCTCAATAATTCAAATTTTTGAAAAAATTTTCTATAACAAAACATCTAACAATTAGTTTTACTTGTTCAAAGCGAAGCTTTGTAATTGTATAGTTCAAAAATCTGGAAAACTTGAAAATCAAGAAACCGTGATAAAATGAAAATTGAAACATTCAAACTTTAGAAAAGCCTTCCGAAGCGGCCAAAAAGCAAATAAAAACCTAAAACGGCTAATTTTAAATATTCAAGTCAACAATAAAAACAAATTTTAATAAAACATCCAAAAATTTATAAAAAAAAAAGTTAAGGAAATTTATTAGGGCTTTTGAAATAGGAGCTCTGCGACGCTTACTTGTTTTATTTTATTTGTTAATCAAAATAGCGTGTTATTTTGAAAAATTTCATTTGAATAGTTTTAAAATTTAAAGTTTTTTTTTTATTTTTTAAAAGACTTTCATTTTATTTTAACATATCATCTATCATATAATTCGTCTAGGCCTTTTTTGTTTTAATCCAGCTTTTTCAACTTCGTCTTAGTCAACCTCAATATTATCATCATCAGAAAAATCCATTAATTCATCATTTAACGCAGTCTTATTTCTATCTGAAATGTTATTGGTATTAATTGGAGGAGAACGTTCAGTTTTTAACATATCTTGAGTTACTTGTGAATTACTTATATTTATGAATTTATTTTCAAGTTCATTTATCACACTTATAAAATTTTCTTTTTTTCTAACTAAGAATCTTTAGATAAGTTATCATGAATATTATCGATAGGTAATTGTTTTTCAGGATTTTTTTTCAAAAGAAACTTTGTTAATAAATCGTTAAATATCTTAATTTTTTTATCGGCAGGAATAATTTTATTTTTTAATATTTGATTATTATTTTCAAATTTTTTATAATATTCTGAGTCAAAAGAAACTATCATCCATTTTTGAGTATTTTTCATTTTACTAATTCAGACAAAATCGGTAAAAGAGATAAAATAATTGTAGGTATAATAACTGATAAAAATCCTCCTGATATAATAATTATTTTCTTATTATGGATATAAGTTATACGTATAAGTTTTCTAAAAAAATTTTTGAATTAACGCAATTTGTAAATCTCTTCTTTTGGTAAATTTATATTTCTTTTTAGCAAATTTAATACGATTTCACAAAGACAATAAACTTGTTCATTATTTGATTTAGCAATAATTTGTTTTTGAAGTTTTTTATCAGCTAAAGATAAAATTTTTAAAAAATTATGATTTTTTTTTAATCTTTCCATTATTTTTTTAAAACTTCTATGATAGAAGGATATTTGTAGTTGTAAACTATAGTGAAAAAATCATTCATATTTTAAAGATTTTATTTAAAAAAAATTTTAAATGATTATTTAAAAAATAATTTTTTTAATTTTTGAGACATCTAAAAGTAACATTTATTCTTCTACCATTAATTTCATCATCATCATCATAGCTTCTCTCAACCGAATGATAATCTGTAATCTGACATCTTTCACTCATGATTATAAATAAATTATTATGCATTTCTACTCAATAAATTTTATTATTGCCTGATTCAATTTTTGGTTGTAATATAAATCTTCTTACAGCTGGTCAAAATAAAAAACTGAAAATATCTGAATCTTTTATTAATAATTTTGTGTTTTCCGATTGTTTACCAATGAAGCCGGTTGATTCAAACCAGTTAATTAGACAATGATTTTAAAATGGATTTATTTTTTTTGCAAAAATATAAAGTTTTTCGACAACATTCGGAAGTAAAGTTTCAGCTATGTCCTTTGTACCATTTGATTCATAATCTTTTAAAAAACTTTTTGTTAATCTTGAACATTCAATACCTTACCGTTAATATTAATTCTGTGTTTATTTAATGGTTTCAAACACCATAAATTCTTTAGATTAAATCATCTAATTTTAAGATTCTGTCACAGCTGAAGACTGACATCTTCTTGATGAATACATGAATACGCTAAAGTGTGACTATTCAAATTTGAAATGTAAAAATTAAAAGATATTAATTTTATTTCAGTTTGCAATTTGAATATATTTATTCAGATAACAAACCCGTTTATTTATGTAATAAAAATGTTTAAAAATATAAGTAATATTATAAAGAAAAAATAATTAAATTTAAAAATAATAAATCAAGAAGATGTCAGTCTTCAGCTGTGACATCTCCTCCCCTAAAAAAAAAATTTTTTTGAAAAAAAAAAATATATATATAGTAAATAAAAAGATAATAAAAAAAATTTTAAAGTTCTTCATAATCTTCGTTGATCATTAGTAATCCATCATTTTTGTCAAATTCTTCATTAGTCTCTTTTCTTTTTTCTACGAATCTTGGTAACAGTGGCTTAATGCTTGTCATTTCTTCGAAAATCATTTCGATTTCTCTCTTCTTTTCCAAAATTCGGTTTTCACTAGATAGGCTTTTATTAATTCTTCTCTGTTTCAGCTCATGTGCTATTGCTTTCGTTGAAGTTGTTGGTTTAATCGCATCCATAATCTTGCCTTCGATTTTTCTTCTTTTTATTGTCTCTTCATTTGTTTCTTCTTTTTTTGCTTTTCTTGCCAATTCTCTGAGTCGAACTCTAGCCATTATTGCT
>NTPY01000285.1:0-12822 GCA_002922825.1 Brachionus calyciflorus | reverse complement strand
CATCTAACCTCGCTATTTCGACCTTTCTTGGGGAAGGAAAAAGGGTCGGTTTAACAAGAATTTGTTAATTCAGAATTAGAAAATAATTGAAAATTTTCGGTTAAACAAAAAATGTATACAGTGAGACTTCGATTTTGTTAACTATTTCGGTAGCCTCAAAACCATTAACAAATTCGAGCGTTAACAAAATAAACGTTTGCAAAATCGAAGTCTTACTTTAATGAGTTTTAAAATTGATTGTTTTTAAAAAATAAAATTTAATTGTCTGAAACTAGAACTTTAAAATTTACATAAATGATAACAAGATTAAAAAACACGAATAAGAAAGCTATAATTTAAAAATATATAATTTACCATGGATTTTGTCAGAAATGAATAACAATAATTTCTGACCGCATAACCATAAAGTGTATCCCCGATTTTATGAGCTATCAATTTTTTGAACAAAATTATGCTTGACAAGCTAGGTTCATAAAATCGGGGATACACTGTATTAAATATTTAGGAAATTATTATGAATCTTTTGTATCGTATTATTGAGAATTTTGTGTCGTATTATTGAATCTTGTTTAGGGAAAACGATATTTCAATATTTCCGGAAAATCGATTAGACTGTAGTCGATGAAAGTCGCTGGAGAAGCTGTCTCAAAAAAGTTGTTTTTTTAGATTTTATACCAGTTTTTTAACAAGTCGTTTCATTAAACTTTCACTTAATCTTAGCCGAGTCTGCTTAAAGTCGAATTATTTTTCTTGAATGAAAAAATTTTGACCCGCAATTGATTTTTTTTCATTCAAATATAATTTGTCAATTCATTTTCGCAAATAACCACTTGAACATTCGGGCTAATGGTTATTGACTGTATTGGAATTTTCGTGAATAATATATAGCTGAAATTTAATAATTTGAGATATGTTAAAATGGTACATAGCATAAAGCTGATATTAGGAAATGTAAACAAGAAGAAGGATTAAAAATTAACATTTTCTTTAAAAAAATTTGCTGATAGTAATTAATTTAATACAAAAAGTAATTGAATAAATAATCGAATCCATAATTTAAACCGCCTTATAATTTTCAGTGTGGTTATTTTCGAAATATTTTATTCATAAGAGATATCTTTAGATCTGTTTCTAACGGGTAATTTAATAATGAAAAAAAATTAGGCCTTTTCCCCTCGTTTTTTTAATGGGTTATGTCTGAAAATTTTCTTCAAAAAAAAATAAACATTTCATTAATAGATAACTCTTAATGGAGTAATTAAATCTGAACTCGTTTTCAATAGATTCTTTTCTCTTTTTTTTATGATAATTATTCCAAAACAACTACCCCACTTTTTTTGTGTTTAAGGATTCAATTCAATATCTGTTGTTTTTTTTTTCGTGGAAATATTACAAATGGTTAATAAATTGATTTATTACCGAATATTCCAAAACAAAAAAAAATTATAAAAAAAAAGCGTCCAAAATATTAAGACTGTAGAAAAAATTTATTTATTTTTGCTATCATTTATCAGAAGAGTTTAGAAAAATAAAAATTTTTTTTCTAACCAATTGTTTCTTGTTCTCATAAAATAAGAAAAAATAAATTAAACTTGTATCAATTGTGTTAAAAGTATTTAAACCAATTTCTTGAATTTTTCTCCTTAAAAAAAATACCCAATGCTTAATTTTTTAATCAGTTTTTAAAAATAAAAAATATCTAAATTCTTTCTCTCTTTTTGTTGTTGTTGTTTAAGCTGCAATTCTAAGAAAAACAGCTTCTCATAAAAAGTTTATTGAATTTCAAAATAGGCGCACGTTTAGTCACGAAAGCGATAATTATTTGGGTTCATCGTCGAGTAGTGAAGACTTAAAAACAATGAATGAAGTAAAAATTTTTAAAATTTTTGTTGTGTTTAAAATTTTAAAGAGTTAATTTTGGACTAATTTAGGAAGCAGAAATTTATTGCGCCAATTGCGATTTTACACCGTCTGATTTACAAAATGCAGGCGCTAGTTCATTATCTCTAGTCGAAAATCAATTTGTAGAAATTCTCGACTCACAAGACTCGAGATTTTATTTAGTTAGAACAAGACCGAGAAAAGATGAAAATCCAAAAATTGGCTGGATACCAGCTTGTTTTTTAGAAAAGAAATCGACTTCAATTGGACAAGTGAATCGACGTTCAACGCGAGAAGTCTATCGAGATGATCTAGGCTTATCTGGAAATAAACAACAAGAAGCCTTGATCAAAAGAAAGTAAGTTTATCTTTAAAATGAATCCACAAAATTAAAAAAACAACTTAAATTACTTTAAGCTATTCATTTGCTGAAATAATCGACATGGAAAATCGCTATGTTAAAGACTTACAATTTGTAATTGAGAATTATTTACATGAATTGAGCAAATTGGACTGTCCTAAGCTAATAAAAGAAAAACGAGAATTTATTTTTTCTAATTTGGAGGATATTTTTGCTTTTCATAAAGTGTAAGTCTTATAAACATGAGAATAATTTAAAGAATTTATGTATTTAAAATTACTCTATGTAATTTAGGTTATTTTTGACTCAGTTATTGGAGAGTGATGGTGAAATAGATCGATTGAGCAAAGTTTTTTTAAAAAATCGATCCAATTTTGAACTTTATTTACCGTATACCCTTAATAGACAATATAGTGAATCGACTCTTAATTCATATGAAATTATAAGAAATTTTTTTGATGTAATTTTTTAATATAAATTTTTAGTTCTTTCTTTAATATCTAATTTGATTTTTTAAGAATATAAATTTACGGGTAAATAATACGGAGTATTGGATAAGTGATTATTTAAATAGACCTTTAGATCGACTAGTTCAATATCGACAATTTTTACAAGTAATTGCTTTTTTTCTCTTTTTATATTATATATTGATACAAAAATATATATTTTTATACTTTGCAAAATATGATCAACGTCCGTTAAATTAATAAAGGATCCCAGAATCATAAACCTTAATTAAATTTTGGCTGTTTTTGAGCCTTAAAAATACATGTCTCTTTTAAAAAAATATTAGATTTTTATTCAAAAAAATTTCTCAAAGAATGCAGGAGTCTTCTTTTAATCAAAGAATGCAATTTAAAGATTTTGATTTCTTTTCCCAAGAAAGCCTCAAGAAAGAAAAAGCTAAGGAAGAGTAGAGTTATTTAAGAAAAAAGTTAGTTTTAAGTTTTTACGTTAATGCTTTTGAGTAAATTTTTTTTCTTGCTTAAACCTTGTGTAGATAATGTATCAGTAAGTTTGATATTTTGCTTAGAACTGATAAAATTAAAAACTTAAAAGATGCTAACTAGTTTGAGGTTTTTAATTAATAAGAAAGAGAAAATTATGCTACTAAAAATTAAGGATGAAACTGAGAACGGTTAATATGTAACGTCTATTCTTAGTTGTCATTTTTGACATCAAATATGTGTAGTTTAGTTTAGGTTATTTATACTCGTTTTTGCCAGGAGCTATGAGCTGTCACATACGTAAGTAGTGGCTTGTTTGAGTGGTGTGATCACACTGCAGGGGACTCTTCGCAAGTTTATACTCGACTCGAGTTGTTGTAATACGTTAAAAAATTTTGTGCTTTTTCAACCACGCGTGATCGAATCTCAGACCTCTAACGCAGAATTCGAACATGCTATCCACTAGACCACACCAACACACATAACTCTTACTGTTTTTTTATATTTTTCAATTTTAAAATGTTTGATTACTTCTGTTTGGTCAAAAGTTAAGACTGACGTTACATTTACATTATCAGAAAAAGTTCATTTCATTTTTTAAACATGTTTAAACAGAGAAAATAAATTTATAATAAAAAATTTTACGTTATTTTTCGGCTAGAATAATAATGAAAATAGCTTTTTCAGTATATAAAAATAGACTAATCTTGAAGTTTTAATGTCAACCGCATATTCAAATATTAATTTTGGGGTCTTTGATTTTACCCTTTATGTTGGGCTATGGACCATTATTTCGAACCAAGTTAAATTAAAAAGAGTAAATTTAAAATGTTATTTTTCTAATTTGTTTAGGAGCAAATAAAATACACTGTAAGAGCTAAGCAAAATAGTTTACATCTACAAGAAGCTTATTTTATGTTCTGCGATATATTTAAAACAATCGAAACGCGTCAACTTGTAGACTCAATTCAAAATTTACCACTCGAATTAAAATCAAATGATAAACTAAATCGTTTCGATTGTTTTCACATAATCGATTCGGACAATCGTTTACGTGATCGTTATCTATTTCTTTTCAGAGATCACATACTTATATGTCGTTTGAAACCAAGAACAACAGCCGAGACAATAGCTAGTAGTACATCATTCACCAATTCAATTAATTCAATATCGAATTATTTCAAAGGTGCTCTAGTCTATAAAAATTACATACCACTATCGGCCATACGCTCAATTAAATTGGACAATTTCGATGAGAACGACGATAAACTTTTAATTGAAATCAATCTCGATAGAGATATAATTAATTCAAATTTTTTCATATCCAAAGACACGAGTGAAACTTTTGAGAATTTACTACAAAATGACAATCAAAAATTACTTCTTCAATCGAAAAATCCTTATTCGAAATTGGCATTTATAAAATCGCTTAAAGATAATTTAGTTTGTTTGGGCTATTTAGAGCAAACTATAGATACTTTGAATTATTTTCAAGAGGATGTTATAAGTACTAAAATAACTCAAATGGGAGCTGTGAGCCCCGCTAATAAAAAGAGAAAAATCTTGTCTAGAAAACGCTCACAAGATAATAGCTTTGGTAATGAGTATTATGAGAATAATGAGGCTGCTGTATTTACAACAAGTCAAATAAGAAAGACAAGAAGTGATGAAGATGGCGATTATGACACTGAGGACGGTTCTTTAAGACGTTTTCCAAAAATTCAAAATTTTGGTTCAGGGTCTATTTTAAGCTCAACTAGTAACAAATCACCAATTTTATCAAATAAACTTAGCAAAAATTCTAAAATATCGTTTGGTTCGTCGTCATCGAATGTTAATTTTAATGATTTTTATTCATTTGAATCAACTAATGAATCTAGTTATCATACTGCTAATGAACATGATGAATCAAAACCGAAAATAATCAGAAATCAAGAGAGTATTAATGTTTTAGGTAAAAAATAATGTTAAAGATTTAAAAAAAAAATTTTTTTTTGTTAATTTTTTTTCAAATTTTAGAGGGTGAATCGGCTGTTTTTGAATGTAAAATTATTGGTTGTCCCAAGCCGGCTATTAATTGGTATAAATATGATTGTATTTTAAAAGATAGTCCTGATTTTATTCATCTAGCCGAGGATAATAATATTTACAAATTAGTTATCAGGGTAAGACTTGTTTTTTTATTAAATTAAGTTTAATAAAATTGAAGACTTCTCCAATTTTTCCTCTAGAAAAAAGTTTTTCACTCATATAAAATAATAAATATGTAATAATTATATTTTTATCTTCATGATTCATGTATATTTACGCCTCTAATTAATGCTAAGATTTATGTGGTATGCTTAACTAATGAGTCCATAGAAGGGCTATACGGGTCTTTAGATCCATACAAATATAGTATAGTCTTATAAGGCAAACACTTGCTAGACTGGCTTTCCAGGTCTATAATTTATTTTTAATATTTTTTTAGTCAAAGGTTACATGGCAAAATAAAGTTTTATTACTATTACAATTTACTATTTTCAGTTTTATTTTTTGCAAACTACTATGTTTTCAACTAATAGCTACAAAACTAGATAATCGAAAATTTATTTGGCTTTAATTTTTATTTAAAAAATAAAAATAATTCGCAGTAGGGAGGGTGTTAAATAACACCATAATTTGAATTAATGATGCCTTTTGCTTTAGCCTTCCTTCATGTTCATGTTTTTAAATTCCTGGTGCAAAAATTCTCTTAAATTTTAATACGCACTCAAATTCATTAACATCAAAAGTATTTTTAAGTTCTGATTTGGTAATAAATGAGGGTCTTTTTGGGGTTTCAGGTGTTTTTTTCGCAATCCTATTCGATAATGCATAACAAAAACAGAAAAAACCCTGTTTAAACGACGTTTAAACATTTATTTTCTCAGAATAATTAATATTGGCTTTTTCTAGTTTAATTTTTAATACATTAAAAATTAAAAAAATAAAAATATTATACCTCAACTTTTTCTTAAATATAGCTTTTTTTACACGATAAATTTAAAAAAAAATATTTAATTTTTTTATTATCTTTTTTTTTTTAAAGGAGGCAAATATAAAAGATTCTGGTAGTTATAAAATAGTAGCATCAAATCGTTATGGTCAAACAACGGCTACGTTTCGTCTTAATGTCGACGAAGATCTAACAGATCAAGATTTAACAATAATCGATAATATCGATATTGAAACACAAAAATCAGACAACACTGATAATGACGTATTTGAAGAGGACTATTTACACATATCTGAAGGTTCACCGTCACCAATAAACGATTACGAAACAAGCGAATCAACTTCTTGTACAATTAAATCATTCACTAAAAAACCCAAAGTTGACTATCAACTCGTAATCGGTCTAAAACCTAAATTTCTAAAATTATTTGAGAGCTGTAAAATAAAAGAGAACAATATTTTAAGTTTAACTTGTCAGGTTGTTGGTGAGCCTCAGCCTGAATTAAAATGGTTCAAAGACGGATGTGAATTAATTAGTAATTCACGTGTGAAAATTACTAATTCTCCAAATGGAGTTAGTTCTCTTTTGATTTCAAGAGCTTTGCTCGACGATGCTGGTTCTTATCAAGTATCAGCGTCGAATCAACATGGTATATCTGTATACCTTGCTGATATAGAAATAGAACCGTCTAGTGATTTTGAAGATAATATATTTATTACTAGTTTGAGACGTCCATCGACGAGCTCTTCACTAAATTCATCATCAAGAATTTTTACCACTGAAAAAATACACACCGGTGAATCAACAGCTAAAATTAAAGTAAATGTCAAGAAAGATGATGCCAAGGTTAATTGGTTTAGAGATGAATGTATTTTAGTCCAAGATGATAAGTATAAAATGATTGAAAATGGTAAAGAAAGAATTTTACTTGTTAATAATGTTAAACGAGAAGACCAAGGTAAGTTTATGTAATATTTTTTTGAAAAAAAAATCAATAAGAGTCCTTTTTCTTTCTAATTAACACATTAACTAATCAGATAAGGAAAACTAACGAGTTTGAATCGGATATTTTTGAAGATTTTTTAGACATTTTAAAAGTCTTTTTTGTTTGCTTCAAATCTTCTCGAACATCCAATGACTGATTAAAATTTAAAATATTTTGTTAACGCAAGGCTTCAATAAATTTTTAAAGCTGATTAGTTCCTTGCAGAATGAAAATTCAAATTTATAAATTTTTTTTTCAATTAATTTCATTTTCTATCTTTGATTTTAAGGCGAGTATATATGTCAATCAGGAAAATATCGTGTAACTCTATACTTGACCATAAATGAAGATTCCATAAATGATGTTTTCAAATCGTCGTCATCCATATTCGGAGATGATGACGAATATGAACTATACGTTGAAAAGACTCAATCAAAATTAAATAAAAAATGTTACAAAATACAAAAAGACATGTTCGTAAGTGACGGCTGTCGTAATGTCGAGCTCAAATGTAAAGTAAATAACCCAGATACCCAAGTAGAATGGTTCAGAAATGGCGAAAGAATATCAAATTCAGACAAATATAAAATTTTGTCACGTGGTAACGAACGAATTTTAATAGTCAAAAATCCAACAATTTCAGATAATGGCAACTATGTATGCCAAAGTGGAACTCACTCAGTAGTTTTAAATCTAAATGTAAATGAAAGAGAAAAGAGCGTTGCATCTAGTCATTTATCAGAAGATGAAATTTTTATGACTAGTCAATTTAAACCAGAATTGACGTATTACGTCACACAAAATGCCGTTTTAAATTGTCAAGTCAAAAATTCAAATGAACCAATTGTTTGGTTTAAGGACAATAGAAAACTTTGGGGTTCTCAATCGAGTTTAAACGAGGATAAATATTCAACGCGTCAAGAGGGCGAAAATCGTTTTTTAATCATAAAAAATGTCAACTATCAAGACACGGGTAATTACATATGTCAAAGTAAATCAAACCCAAGTAAAAAAATCGAATTCAAAATGAAAATCAAAGAGCCCAGAGCCGAATTTGCACAAGAATTAAACAATTTAAAAGTAACTAATTTAAATGAAAAAGTCACTTTTGAATGTATAACCAAAACGCCTCGTTCAATAAATCCATACAAGGTCAAATGGTTCAAAAATAACATGGAAATAACACAAAAACAAGATCCACATTTACAAATGTTTAATTATTGTAATGACGAAAATGTCGACGGGTCTGTTACCAATTTTAATAAATTAGTAATTAGTCCACCATTGAGTACAAATGACCAAGGCGAATATACTGTTTTTATTGATGAGAATTTAAAATCAACGGCTTATTTGAGTATAGATCCGAGTGTTCTAACATTTAAGCCCGAGATTCAAGTCAAAAAATCTCAATTAATTCAAAGTTTTAATAGCAAAAATGACGATGATTTAATGTTTTTGAAAGAGTTAGAGCCATTTTGTGATTGTGATGAGGGTCAAGATTTAGTACTCGAATGTTGGAGTAATAAATATGACACACAGGCTCAATGGTACAGGGATAACATGCCAATTTCGGCTAATTCAAAGTATGAAATAACGAGTCAAGATGGTCGTAAACATCGATTTATAATTCGAAATGTGACACCAGACGATAAGGCTATATATAAATGTCGAGTTAATGATCTTATTCAAACAACGACTATTTTAAATGTGAACGAACATGTTCCATTGAAAATAGTTCGTGGTCTCTATGACATTCATGTACCTGAGCGCGAAAAGAATTTACAGCTCAAAGTAGAGCTTAATAAAAAGCTTAATAATTCACAATATTTAATTAGGTGGTTCTTGAATAAAAAAGAGATTTTAAATGATTCGAATTTCGATTTTTTTCTCATAAACAATCAGGCCTTTCTAAAATATTTAAGAGAAATTAAATTCAATTTAGACAATAATTCTCAAATTGAATTTAAAATACAAGAATTTAAACATGGTTTGCATTTAGTCGAACTTGAGACTAAATGTATTTTGACCGTCGAGGAGGACAAGTCGAAAAATGTTAGATTTTTTACTAAAAAATTGGATAATTTAGTACAAGTTGACTCAGGTCTACATTTGGATTTGGAAGCACGTGTTAATTTTGAGCCTAAATTTGTAACCTGGTTCAAAAATAACACGCCTTTAAATCCAAATGATAATTTAATATTTATAAATGATGCCTTGAGTAGGTCATTTCTAATGAGAATAAGTAATTGTAAACCAAAGGATAGTGGAATTTATTCAATTGATCTCGATGGTTTACAAAGTAGTGGTGAGGTTAAGGTCTTAGATACGCCTATTAAATTTATTCAAAAGTTACAGGATAGTTTTTTCGATTTAGACAATGATTCTAGTCTTACTTTAGATTGTCAATTAAATAAACCTCCGGGATTGTTTAACTTGAAGCCTAAATGGTTCAAAAATGGCCTAGAATTATCGCCTAATACACAAAAATACGATTTTATTCTAGAGCATAATATATGCGCATTGATTATTTATGATCTAGATGAGCGCGATGAAGGTAAGTATAAGTGTCAAGTAGGAAATGAAAAGACTGAATGTCAAATAAGACCTGAATATTCATTAATTCGACATTTACCGACTAAATTAGAATTAAACGAGAGTGATACGTTGACGATTAGTTTTGCTCTAAATCGAGCGCCTGGTTTGTATTCGACACCAGTGACTAAATGGTTTAAGGACGGTATCGAAATAAAAGAGGACGGAAAAAAAGTTTTATTAAATGAAAAAAAAAATGAAAGAACTTTGACAATTTTAAATTGTGGACTTGATGATATTGGTAATTATAAAGCGTCTATAATAGACGAGTCCTCAGAGCCACCAGTATCGTTAATTACGACTAATAATTGTCGTGTACATGTTAATAAACTTAACGTTGAATTTATAACTCCATTGGAAAAAATAGTCCAAGCTAAAAGAGATGATACTATTAAACTCTATTGTGAAACAATACAAGAGAATTTGAAACCTAAATGGTACCATAATGAAGTCATAATTGAGACTAATTCACAAAATAATAAAGAATGTTTTTCAACTCCAACTCAACATTTATTAATTATAAATGATGTGAGTGACAAAGACTCGGGATTGTATAAATTAAAATTTGGACCCAATCAAGAGTATTGTTCAGAGGTAATTGTAAATCAAAGTGGTTTGTATCAAATTGATGCGAAAAAGAATAAAACTGAAATAGTTAAGCCATTAGAAGACGTTCGTATCGATGAAGGCGATAATTTAGACTTAGAGATTTATTTAAATCGAAATATTAATGAAAATGATTTGATTGAAATAAAGAGAAATGGTCAATTTTTGTTAAGTTCTATAGGTGGTGATTTAAATAAATATAATGATAAAGTTTTGCAAGATTTTGATATAAACAGTGATGGTGATCGATTTGCATTAAGTTTAAAAAATTGTAAGAAAACAGACAGTGGTTTGTATGAGTTTAATTTAATAGAAATTGGTGATATGGATAAAGGAATTGTTTGTAAGAGTAAATGTAATGTATTCGTAAGTAGTTATGTAGAAAAGGCTGAGATTGTTAAACCCCTACCTCGAGTGGTTAAATTTGACGAAGGAGAAAGGATCAAATTAGAGTGTGTTTTGGACAAATCTCCCGAGAGAACTTTATGGTATCATAATTCGGTTCAAATAGTACCTGAAAATCCTGACGAATTTAAAAAATCTAAAATAGAATTATTGTCAGAAGATGAAGGAAAAATCCAAATTTTACAAATATCAAATGCCCAAAGTCACAAACATGACGGAACTTATCAACTAAATGCAGATGATAAAATAACAATTTGTGAAGTTAAAATTAAACCAGTAGCTGCTAAATTCGATCAACGACCACCAGATTATATTTTATATGACGTTGAAAAAGAACTTGAAGAAGATAACGATACTCTATCAATAGAATGCACTGTTGACAAAAATAACGCACCGATAAAATGGTTTAGAGACAATCAAGAAATAATTCCCAATGAAAAATACGAAATTATAAGTGAGGGTCCAATAAGATGCTTGCTTATTCATAATATTGATCGAGATGATTCGGACAATTATTATTGTAGTTTAGGCGCTGATGTATGCAAAACCGAAGTTAAAGTCGTAGACAATAGAAATTTGGAGCCAAGCAAAATATTATTCAAGCCAAAATATGAAAAAATAGATGTTTTCGAAGGGAAGAGTGTCATTATAGGAGTTGATTTAGAACCAGAACATTTAAAAAATACTAAATGGTTCAAAAATACTGAGCCTCTAATTGAAAATGAAAGAATAAGTCTTGAATTCCTAGAAAAAAAAGAAAATTTAAAAATAGATAAACTAGCTGTAGGCGATAAGGGTTTATATGAGTTGTTTTATGTTGATGAGACAGAAAATGTTTTAGTATCTTCAATTGAGTTAAATGTTAAGCCGAAACCAATAAGCATAATTAGAAAATTAAACGCTAAAAGAATTGAGCCCACATTGCTTTTATTAGAGTGTGAGGTATCTAAACCCATTACGAATCAATTTAAATTTTATTGGTTAAAAGATGGAAAAGAATTGGATTTGAACGATAGACATGTAAAAATTCGAATTATAAATGAAAAAGTTTGTCAGTTATTTATTGACAAATTCGATCATAATGACTCGGGTCTATATGAATTTTCTATTTTTGATATTCAATATCCGGAATTGAAAGAGACGACGAGTTTTAGATTGGAAATCAAACAAAATCCGTTTAAATCTGGAATGAAAATAGCAAACTCAGATGTAGCAGAATCAAGAATTTTAAAAATTGAATTCGACACGGTAACTGATAAATTAAAATGTGAAGATCTGAAATGGCTTAAAGATGGTATGCCTTTGAATATTAATGATAAAATGAAATATAATTTTTTTAAGATTTCCCCAACAAAATTCTGTTTGGAAATAAAAAATGTGAACAAAAGCGATAACGGATCTTATTTGTGTAGTATTGAAGAATTTTCGAACAAGCTAAATTTAAGTGGTATCGAGAACGTAGTTTCAACGCAAGATGAAGAATCTACAACAGATGAAAATGAACAAAATGAAAAAGAAATAGAAAATGAACAGACAAACTATTTAAAATCTAAAAATTTAGAGAAAAAAGAAAATGGAAATGAAATTAAAAATGAAACAGAAAATATTGACCAAAATGATGATCAAAATAATGAGGTAAAAGAAGAAAACTATGATAAAACATTTAAAGAAAATTACCCAAAAAAAGAAAACGAAGAAAAAGACGACAATGACGAGCAAAAAGAAAAAATCGAAAATACAGATAATATAGAAAAAGAAGAAGAAAAAATAGAAGAAAAACCAAATCAAAATGATAAAATTGGAATTGAAAAACCAAAAGAAAATACAATAGAAAAAAATGAAAATGAAAAAACCAATGAATCTATAAAAAAGGAGAAAAAAGGGCTAAATGATGTTTTAAAAGAAGAAAAGGTTGAAGAAATAAATAAAGAAAAAAAAAAATTAGAAAAAGATGAGATGCAAAAGAATGAAAATCTAATCGAGGAATTTAAAGATATAGAAGAAGTAAAAATAATTGAGTCAAATTGGCAACCAGAAATGAAGCTCATCGAAGGCGATAAAGTTGATC